>SJYX01012839.1:143049-159525 GCA_006410675.1 Oreotragus oreotragus | reverse complement strand
GTGAAACTCCAGTACTTTGGCCACTTCATGTGAAGAGTTGACTCACTGGAAAAGACTCTGATGCTGGGAGGGATTGGGGGCAGGAGGAGAAGGGGACGACAGAGGATGAGATGGCTGGATGGCATCACGGACTCGATGGACGTGAGTCTGAGTGAACTCCGGGAGGTGGTGATGGACAGGGAGGCCTGGCGTGCTGCGATTCATGGGGTGGCAAAGAGTCGGACACGACTGAGCGACTGAACTGAACTGAACTGAACCATCAGAGGGAGAGTGATCCCCTATTCAGATACTAACCTAACATTCTGGGGAAAGTCTTTCTGCTCATGGTATGCCCACTGTGATGTCATGTAACTTCATTCAAGATAACAGATTGTGATCTGAATTAGAATGGAGATTCTTCTGTAGTATATATATTACTCACCAGAAAGTGTTACCAGGTCATTCCATGTCTTTCTATTCTGGTCAAATTAAGTCTGGAATGTCCTGTCATTATTAGTATTGTTCAGTCGCTGAGTCATGTCAGACTCTTTGCAACCCCATGGGCCACAGCACGCCAGGCCTCCCTGTCCACCACCAACTCCTGGAGCTTGCTCAAACTCACGTCCATCGAGTCAGTGATGCCATCCAACCATCTCATCCTCTGTCATCCCCGTCTCCTCCTGCCTTCATTCTTTCCCAGCATCAGGGTCTTTTCCAATGACTTAATTCTTCAGATCAGGTGGGCAGAGTATTGGAGCTTTAGCCCTGGGAGGCAGTCCTGAGCACAAACCTTGGAACTGTCACTCCGAGGAGAGAGGGAGCTGAACTCAGCTCCTTTCAGCCGGTGGTTGGGCCATTGTAGGAGGCCTTTATCCCCTGGCACTTGTGGAGTAGGCGCCGGTGGCCCGGGAAAGCCCGGCACATTGATGCTGGAAGACTGGTGGACAGATGACACAGTGTACATGAAAATCATCAGGACTAAGGAAATATAAAACCTTGGAACTGTCACTCCGAGGAGAGAGGGAGCTGAACTCAGCTCCTTTCAGCCGGTGGTTGGGCCATTGTAGGAGGCCTTTATCCCCTGGCACTTGTGGAGTAGGTGCCGGTGGCCCGGAAAAGCCCGGCACATTGATACTGGAAGACTGGTGGACAGATGACACAGTGTACATGAAAATCACCAGGACTAAGGAAATATAGGAGTGGGCTGTCTGTATCTGTGACTGCGTCTATGTCTAATTGTATGTATATCTACATCTTCATATGTAATTGTATCTAAGTCTGTAACTATTTCTGTGAAGTGAAGTGAAGTCGCTCAGTCGTGCCCGACTCTTTGCGACCCCGTGGCTAGTAGCCTGCACCAAGCTCCTCCGTCCATGGGATTTTCAAGGAAAGAGTACTGGAGTGGGTTGCCATTTCCTTCTCCAGGGAATCTTCCCAGCCCAGGGATCGAACCCAAATTTAGACAAATGCTTTACCGTCTGAGCCACCAGGGAAGTCCCTAACTATTACTGTAACTGTACCTATATGTCTATCTGGAATTATATCTGTATCTACATCTGTAATTGTATATATACCTAAATATATAACTGTCTGTGTCTGTTACTGTACCTATATCTATATCTGGAATTGTATCTATATCAACATCTGTAATTATGTCTATAACTGAGTGTATAACTATATCTGTAACTGTACCTATATCTGTGTCTGTATCTGCATCTATAATTCTATCTATATCTAAATATATAACTATCTAGGTCCATTCTGAAGGAGATCAGCCCTGGGATTTCTTTGGAAGGAATGATGCTACAGCTGAAACTCCACTACTTTGGCCACCTTATGCGAAGAGTTGACTCATTGGAGAAGACTCTGATGCTGGGAGGGATTGGGGGCAGGAGGAGAAGGGGATGACCGAGGATGAGATGGCTGGATGGCATCACTGACTCGATGGACGTGAGTCTGAGTGAACTCCGGGAGTTGGTGATGGACAGGGAGGCCTGGCGTGCTGCGATTCATGGGGTGGCAAAGAGTCAGACACGACGGAGCGCCTGAACTGAACTGACTGATGTCTGTTACTATACCTACATCTATATCTGTAACTGTATCTATATCTAAGTCTATAACTATATCTGTAACTGTACCTATATCTGTAATTATACCTATATCTGCGTCTATAATTGTATCTATATCTAAGTCCCTAACTATATCTGTAACTATACCTATATCTGCAATATGTCTATATCTGCGTCTGTAATTGTATCTATATCTAAGTCTATAACTGTCTATGTCTGTAACTGTACCTATATCTATATGTGTCAGTTCAGTTCAGTTCAGTCGCTCAATCGTGTCCGACCCTTTGCGACCCCATGGACTGTAGCCTACCAGGTTTCTCTTTCCATGAGATTTTCCAGGCAAGAATACTAGAGTGGGTTACCATTTCCTTCTCCAGGGGATCTTCCCTACCCAGGGATCAAACCCGGGTCTCCTGCATTGGAGGCAGGCACTTTAACCTCTGAGCCACCAGGGAAGCACTGTACCTATATCTATATGTGTAATTGTATCTATATCAGCATCTGTCATTGTCTCTATATCGAAGTCTATAATTATATATATCTGTAACTGTACCTGTATGTATATCTGTAAGCATATCTGTACATTTGTATATTTACACACAGATATGTCTGCATATATGAATCCACATACTGATTATGACTTGGTTTAAAAAAAAATCCTAAGTAAACAGAAAATGTCCAGGTTTTACAAAATACTTTCATACATGAAACTGCATAACAGCAGTACAGATCGACCCCCCCGAATCATTTATAAGTTGACTCATGTGTACACTGATGAAAAAAAGAGGATTGTGTAAAGCAAGACCCAGATCAAAGGGAAAATTATAGCAGAACTGACTGTCACTTGTCTACCACGTAATGAAAAGGTGAATTCCATATGGCAAAAAGCCTGTGACAGACCTCTTTATATCCACCTAAACTTTCCTTATTGCCGTGAAAAAGACTGAATATAAATGAACTGCATCTTCAGTATAAGAAACTAGAAAACATAATTGGAAAAGCGAAAGAAGACATCTGGTTTCTGGTTCCACAAGAAAGGAGAAAAATCAACAGCTCTTCTCAAACCCATGACAGAGAGGAAGACACCGCTGTCCCCAGCATTGATGAATTGCCAGAGGCTCACGTGGACAAGTCTGAGAGTCAAAAATTTCAGGAGGGTAGGGGGTGAGGGGTGCAATTTTCTGTGCACTCACTGCAAGGAACTCAGTTAGGTTTTATACGGTAAATACCGGAGAAGGATGCCCTCACGATTCCAGCAGGAGGAAGGGGAACTCAGATAGCAGGAATCAGTCGTGTGCAAGCCACATCTGTTGGCTGCTTCGTCCAGCAGCAGAGGACACGTGCTTCTCGAGACCACGTGCAATCACTCTCCAAGACAGACCCTATGCTGAGCCATAAGCACAGACTTACAGGGATGGAAATCGGACATTATGTGCTCTCACGACACAGCAGAATTAAGCTAGACATCGGTAACAGAAAGAGAGGCTGCTGCTGCTAAGTCACTTCAGTCGTGCCCGACTCTGTGTGACCCCATAGACGGCAGCCCACCAGGCTCCCCCATCCCTGGGATTCTCCAGGCAAGAATACTGGAGTGGGTTGCCATTTCCTTCTCCAATGCATGAAAGAGAAAAGTGAAAGTGAAGTCGCTCAGTCTGTCCGACTGTTAGCGACCCCATGGACTGCAGCCCACCAGTCTCCTCCGTCCATTGGATTTTCCAGGCAAGAGTACTGGGGTGGGGTGCCATTGCCTTCCCCGTGGAAAGCCCCAAATACATGGAAATGAGCACACCTCTCAATCACACAGAGGTAAAAGAAACCTCAAGAGAAAGTTTAAAGTATTTTGAACTAGCTGGAAATGAAAATGCCGCTTGTCAAAATTTGTCCAATGCGATGCAGGCAGTGCTTAAAGGAGAAATTAGAGCACAGAACGTATACATCAGGAACGAGGAGAAATCTAAACTCAGCAATCCAAGCTTTTAGCTGAAGAAAAGAAATAGTAAGAATCAGCAGAAATCAATGAAAACAGGAAAGCAATTATTAAAACTAAAAGGATAATAAGGGAATTCTGTGAATGACTCTATGTCCGCACGTTTGGTGACCTAGATGAAGTGAACCAATCCCTTGAAAGATACAGTCTTCCAAAATTCACATAAAGAAGAAAGAGATGACGTGAATGGGCCTAGCTTTCCTAAATAAATTGAATCAATAATTAATAACAATGACCTTCCAGAGCAGAAAGCAGCAGGCGCAAGTGGGTTCCCTGGTGAACACTACCAAACATGTAAGGAGGGAATTATACCAGTTCTCCTATAGTCTCTGTCAGAGGGCAGAAGCAGAAAGAATACGTCCTCACTCATTCTGTGAGGACCAGAGGTATCACAAGAAAACTGGAGATAAACCTCTCTCCCATGAACTCAGACGCAAAATCGTTAGGACAATGTTAGTGACTCAAATATTAAAAAGTATCAGAAGAATTATACTCTGTGACCAAGTGGGAATTTTCCTGCGGTGAATCCAGTGTGGGTTCAGTATTCAAACGTGTAAAAAAATAAATAAATACCAAAAAAATAAATAAATAAAATAAAAATGAAAAAAAAATTAATGTAGTTCATGACATTAACACTTTGGAAAAAACACACACACACGTGTTTCTATCAGTGGATGCACAGAAAACATTTAACAAAATCCAACACATATTCATGACGAAAGCTCTCAGTAAACTAGCAGTAGAGATGAACTTCAACTTGACAAAAAGTATTTGTAATAAAGCAAAATAAATGATTAAAGAAAAGACTGAAAATTGCTAAAATAGGGTAAATAATAGCAATAATTAATGTCATAAATATATCCAGATGCTATTCCATTGAAGTTAATTTTTTTCAGAAAGTTAGATTAGAAAATTAGATGAAGCAAAAATGAATGAGATTATGAATAAAAATAGCAATGTAATCATATATTAAAGAGATGGAAAGAATTATGAGAACATAGTTTGTACACTGCTATTGCAATCTACTTGAGAATTCTGAAGAGAATGGCTGATTTCTTGAAAAAATTTCCCAAAGAGGCAGAAAACTGAATCCACAGGTAATCAAGGAGGGTGTTGAAAAAGCAACTTAAGGAGATGCAGGTTTTAAAAAAATAATATTCATCAGATCCAGAAGGTATTACAACCAGAGTCTATTTGAGCTTTAACGTACAAGTCATTTCTATGTAATGAAAACTTTTCTAGGCTGTAGAAAGAAAACTGGGAAACAGTCCAGTTTCATGGTATGGGTGTAATTTTAATGCTGAAACTTGTTAAAGTACAAAATCATTGAACAAATTCTAGAATATATATGATTATTGTGCATGATTTGATGCAAAAACTTATGGATTATTAGTCAGTAGAGAAGGCAATGGCAACCCACTCCAGTACTCTTACCTGGAGAATCCCAGGGATGGGGGAGCCTGGTGGGCTGCCATCTATGGGGTCGCACAGAGTCGGACACGACTGAAGTGATTTAGCAGCAGAGCCTGAGATATTCAAGAAGATGCCTGACATTTTCAGTCCAAGATGCAGAGATGACTGAGGGCCTTCCTTTGTAACAAACTAAAGGCTAAACCACGCATTCATATCCATGGTAGCTCATGACCCAAGGTGTGAGATATATTCAGTAGCTGCTCCTGAGTAAAGTCTCAGATAGGACTAGAGGAAACAGCCTAATCACGAAGAAGACTATTTACCACCACTTATCATAAGAAAGAAGGAATAAATTAGTTCTATTAAAAATAGGAGAAACAAAAACAGGGGTATGTGCCATCCAGGGATATATGATTAAAGGAGATCAGTCCTGGGTGTTCAATGGAAGGACGGATGCTGAAGCTGAAAGTCCAATATGCTGGCCACCTGATGCGAAGAGCTGACTCATTGGAAAAGACCCTGATGCTGGGAAAGATTGAGAAGGGGAAGACAGAGGATGAGATGGTTGGATGGCATCACTGACTTAATGGACATGAGTCTGAGTAAGCTCCGGGAGTTGGTGATGGACAGGGAGGCCTGGCGTGCTGCGGTCCATGGGGTCGCAAAGAGTCGGACACCACTGAGCGACTGAACCGAACTGATGTGATATCACTATTCTTAGCCAACATTACTTTGAAGCATTAAATCACAAAGGCCAGAAAAAATAAATTATTTTGCATATTTTAAGTTACAGAAAAGTTTAGTATGCAGACACTGATACTGTATATCTAATTTTTTAAAATTAAAAGTATTTAACAATTTGTAAGATAAGCTATTAGAATAAATGGTGCAAGTCACATATAAAGCTTTCCCTCTATTCTAACCATATCCAAGAGGAAGTGAGGAAAATGTACACTGTATTCATAATAGCAGCCAAAATGATAGAAAGCCTAAGAAAAACATTATTATGATAAATTTGTTATATACAAACATGGCTTCATTTTCTTAGTCATTATCTCTCTCTACATCCTGTGTGCATATAATATACATCTTATATGAGGTATTTTTTCTAATGTATTTTTATGTAAGGACTTCAGTATATCATATACCATATATTTATGAACATATATGTACTGTGTGCGCTTAGTCACTTAAGTCGTGTCCGACTCTTTGTGACCCCATGGACTGTAGCCCACCAGGCTCCTCTGTCCTTGGGATTCTCCTGGCAAAAATACTGAAGTGGCTTGCCATGCCCTCATCCTGGGGAATCTTCCTGAACCAGGGATCAACCCTCATCTCCTGCATTGCAGGTAGATTCTTTACCGTCTGAGACACCAGGGAAGCCCACCCTTTGTAGAGCCCTGCCTTATATAAATATATTACTTATATATAATAGATCAATTCAGGAGTTTTTTGATGCATATTGAAGGAAAAAATACTTTTGGTTGAGAGGATAAAAAGAAATACACTGCTTCAAAGTCAGGATATGGATCTGATACAGTTGCAAGCAGCATCGTATTGTGGGTTTATTATTATTATTATTATTATTGGTTTTTTGAACCGAACAGGAAGGAAGACCCCAAAGAGCTAGTGGATGGGTGCTTTCAGCTCTCGGGGCCATGCTGGACTGGACAGCTCTGTCAGATGCTAGCTCTCCTGCAGCTCAGCCCACGTACACATTGAGTAAACGGACGCCCCCAACGTGAGGAAGAGATGCTTCTGAGGACCTGTTTTGTCTGCTTGCCCTAAATCAGCACACCGGGACCCAAACATCTGGATTCAACAGAGTTCCAGGAAAACAAGGAACGGGCATGCAATGTCCCGATAACCACCGCAGCTGATTGGCACAGTTCGGAGAGGGCAACCCTGCAGACCGCTTGGTGGCATTGAAGATGTTCCTTACTCTCTCTGCTGCTTTGATTCTTCACCATCTTGCAAAAGAATGGATGCTTCTGAACTGTGGTGCTGGAGGAGACGCTTGAGAGTCCCTTGGACTGCAAGGAGATCCAATCAGTCCATCCTAAAGGAGATAAGTCCTGAATGTTCTTTGGAAGGACTGATGTTGAAGCTGAAACTCCAATACTTTGGCCACCTGATGTGAAGAACTGACTCCTTGGAAAAGACCCTGATGCTGGGAAAGATTGAAGGCAGGTGGAGGAGGGGGCGGCAGAGGGTGAGATGGTTGGATGACATCACTGATGGGATGAACATGAGTTTGAGCAAACTCCAGGATCTGATGATGGACAGGGAAGCCTTAATCAGGGAGCTAACTTCTCACATGCTTTGTGGCAAAAACGTGAAAAAACAGAAGCAATATTGTAACAGATTCAATAAAGACTTTTAGAAAATGGGCCACACACACCAAAAAAAGCTTAAATAAAAAGAATATATTTGAAGTTCTGATCGAATATTTTAATAACTTTAGCTTGAACTAATATGAAAGGAATGGATTTAAAAAATGTTTTTAAACTGCTACGTTTTTAAATAGCCAAGCAGTCCTTCCTTCTGCCAGAAGTATCACCTAGATATGGTGTCACCCTGAGAAGTCCAGTTGGGTCCAGTGCCATGTCTGTGGCAGCAGAGAACATCCCAGGATGGTTTTAAGTGAAGAAAACTAGTTTGGTAATGATGAAAACCATCATGGTTCTATGGCAGACACTTAACTACCACATGCAGCACTTGCTGTAAATTGATTTTTTAATGCCGTGTTTTAAAGGTGCACCAATGAAGCCCCAAAGACTGCAGATACGACAGAAAGACTTGCGAGCAAATACCGGGTCTCTGACAGATTTCAAGTGACACCTGCTGAAATATGCATCAAAGCTCTGTGAATGTTCAGCTGTCTTGGTACCAGAGATCGTTGCCGAGTGAGAGAGCTGACCGATGCTGTCTTCAGCCTTCCCCTCACGATTTCTCAAACAGCTCACTGAAATCTGGTAGAAATTTTATTTGGTAACTCTGTATATGTGTTTCCTCTGAAACTTACCTCAAAGATTCCAGAGGCATGTTATGGTTTTTATCCTTATGCTTTAAAGGAAATAATTAGCATAGCTTCAAAAGAAATGGAATACAAATGTAAATTCTGACTCTTCAGTAATGCACAGTGTTAAAAGTGGCTTTGTTCTCTATGAAAACCAAGATGTGCAAATGATTTCTCATATCATATTTTCCCCACATAGAGTGACATTTATCATTCTGTTTCTTAAAAAAAAAGAAAATGTTACAAATGACCATCATTGCAATATGAAGTTAAACTCAACACAGAAATGTAGCAGGTCTTCATTTGCTAATGACCGTTCCGTGTTGCTCTCCAGGATCGAAACCATACAATCTGTGTAACAGACATGTTCTTAGGGTCCTTAAGCATGCTGGGGGCATAGCGGGCGGTTTTGGCTGACATCTAGCATAGGTCCACGTCAACTCGCTAAACAGCATCAGAATACTCTGTGAGGCTGTGTTGCGTCAGAACTCACGAGGACTGACTAGTCTAGATGTGTATAAGAGACAGCGCTCAGTCTNTAAGTTGCTCCAAGACATGTTGCAATCGAACCCATGTCCCCTGCGTCGCAAAGCACAAGCCTTAATTGCCGGACCACCAGGGAAGCCCCTTTGATTGTTCCCGTTGCAACGACTGGATGGTTGTAAATTACCGGTCCCCCGAAGATTTTCCAGCAAGATGAAAGGTAACATCCTCATCACCGGGCTTCCGTCCGCAGAGCGCTAGGGTGGGCATCAGGCCTTATGGTTACTGCTAGAAGGACTTCTAGTTATGGTTGAATCAGGGTGCATTGCTTAAAATGGAAAAACCGCTGCAACAGCAGACTTCTTTCCAAGGTGAGGTGCACCTCGGACGCCAGCCTCGTGGGTGCATCTCCCAGCAGGCTGGGATTGTTTCTACACCCCGGCCATCTCTGTCTCGTCTGACACCGCCAACTACCTGCAAAGCGCTGTAGACGCTGTACCCGTGCAGAAGTTAAGAGCTGAGAGGTGAGATGCGTGTGGGTTGTGTCAGCTTGCATTGGTAGGGGCGCAGCTGTGAGAAGTTCAGCTGAACTTGGCAGGAGCCAAGAGTAAGTCATCAGCATTCTCCTTTCTTAAAAGCTGGAGGAAGAGCGCTGTTGTTTGGGAGGTTTGTTTTCAGCAGTAAATTGACTCGGCACGAAATTCCAAGCTTTGCCTTTTGTTGGAGAGTTTGCAACCAGCTCTAGTCGTTGCTTCAAAAATATCTATAGTTAAGCCCTAAAGCACTTTCAGGGGAAAAGTAACAGAACTTATTCCCACTTAAGACAAGTAACAACCATGTCTAAAGACATTTCGAAACTGTCCTTGGGTTTCCAGTGTTAAATGGAAAAGATGGAGTCCTTCATTCAAAACAGGTATCAACATTGCTTCTATTTTTTGCTCAACAGTGGATGCAAAAACTTACTGGGATAAACAGATAACACTTGAATAAACATGCCCCTGATGGAGAAGGGCACATTCTCCCCAAGAACCAACATTTTCCCTCCCTCCGTTTTTATCTAGCATTGGTCAAAACCTTTCCCTGGCAAATTTAATTGTGTTTAAAAAAAAAAAATGTGGTCTTTCTCGGGTCCTTTATGAACAACGGGAAAAAGGGAAGTCATCCTCTGTGGTTCAGAGTCAGCTCCCTTCAGTTTTCCCCGTGGTGTGTCTCTCTTGATCATTGCCTGGACCTCGCAAACACGTTACATGCCCCTCCAATGTAGTGTGACTTTTGTCTGTGGCTTCCTGTGGCATTCCTGGGTTCCAGTGAGAATTAGAGTCCTGCAGCTATTGCTTAGTACACCTTATACACTTGGTACCAGTTCCAGAGATTGGCCAGGTTGATATTGGTTCCCATCCTTCATTCTTTTTTTTTCTTATTGTATTTTTTACATTTTGCCTGCACTCCATGGAATTTGGGAGTGTAGTCCCCCAACCAGGGATCAAAGCTGTGCCCCTTGCATAGAAAGGCAAAGTCTCAACCACTGGACTGCCAAGGAAGTCCCCCTCTCATCCTTCACTCTGTTTCTTGTTCTTTAGTCATGTAATCCTGTCTCTTTGCAACCCATGGACTGCAGCATGCCAGGCCTCCCTGTCCATCACTGTCTCCCGAAGCTTGCTCAAACTCACGTCCATCGAGTCCATGATGCCATCCAACCATCTCATCCTCTGTCGTCCCCTTCTCCTCCTGCCTTCAATCTTTCCCCGCAGCAGGGTCTTTTCCAATGAGTTGGCTCTTTGCATCAAGTGCCCAAAGTACTGAAGTTTCAACTTCAGCATCAGTCCTTCCAATGAACACCCAGGACTGATCTCCTTTAGGATGGACTGGTTGGATCTCCTTGCAGTCCAGGGGACTCTCAAGAGTCTTCTCCAATACCACAGTTCAAAAGCATCAGTTCTGCAGTGCTCAGCTTCCTTTAGAGTCCAACTCTGACATCCATACATGACTACTGGAAAAACCGTAGCTTTGACTAGATGGGCCTTTGTGGACAAAGTAATGTCTCTGCTTTACAATATGTTCTCTAGGTTTGTCATAATTTTTCTTCCAAGGAGTAAGTGTCTTTTAATTTCATGGCTGCAGTCATCGTCTTCAGTGATTTTGGAGCCCAAGAAAATAAGGTTTGTCATCATTTCCATTTTTTCTCCATCTATTTGCCATGAAGTGATGGGACCGGATGCCATGATCTGACTTCTTGGAATGTTCAGTTTTAAGCCAGTGTTTAAAGTCATTCTCTACTTGGTCTCCTTAAATTATCACTAGCATGTGCTTATCTTTAACAAGGATCCATAGTCGTTCAGTATATAGGTTTAAAGAGAGAGAGAGAGAGAAAGATGAGGGAGGAAATGAGGCTTTCTGAACTTATCAGTGCTTTTTGCTACCATCAGCTGTGTCTCACTGTCATTTCAGTTCAGTTCAGTCGCTCAGTCGTGTCTGAGTCTTTGCAACCCCATGAACTGCAGCACACCAGTCTTCCCTGCCATCACCAACTCCCGCTGTCCATCCAAACCCATGTCCATTGAGTCGGTGATGCCATCCAGCCATCTCCTCCTCTGTCATCCCCTTCTCCTCCTGCCCTCAATCTTTCCCAGCATCAGGGTCTTTTCCAGTGAGTCAGCTCTTTGCATCAGGTGGCCAGAGTACTGGAGTTTCAGCTTCAGCATCAGTCCTTCCAGTGAACACCCAGGACTGATCTCCCTTAGGATGATCAGGGAGACACGTAAATTTGCCCATGATCACCAGACAAGGGCAAATGTGGGTGGCTACTGTCTTGAAAGCTGGAGCGCCCCATTCAGATTCTGGAAGAATTCACGTGATGCTTTTTATCTGTTTGGGAGTCTTTGGTTCATTGTTTTCACTCATTCATTCATTATGCAATCGTATCTATCTTTCTGTCTTAATTAACGGCTGCACCACGTCTTGGTTGCTGTGTGTGGGCTTTCTCCAGTTGCAGTGGGCGGGGGCCACTGTCCTCTTGGTTACAAGGCATGGACTTCTCATTGCGGTGGCTTCTCCTGTTACAGGGCACAGGCCCTAGGTGCTTGCCCCTCAGTACTTGCAGCTCGTAGGCTGAGTAGTTGTGACATGTGGGCTTAGTTGCTCCACGGCATGTGCGATATTCCCGGACTAGGAGTCAAATCCATGTCCCCTGCATTGCCAGGCCGATTCTTCACCACTGGACCACCAGCAAAGTCCCCACAAATGTTTCTTAAAATGCTAAATTTCCTTGGAGAAAGGGCTCGAGGATTGATTCACTCATTCATTCATTATGCAATTGTATCTATCTTTCTGTCTTAATTAACGGCTGCACCACGTCTTGCTTGCTGTGTGTGGGCTTTCTCTAGTTGCAGTGGGTGGGGCCACTCTCCTCTTGGTTGCAAGGCATGGACTTCTCATTGCGGTGGCGTCTCTTATTACACGGCACAGGCCCTAGGTGCTTGCCCCTCAGTACTTGCTGCTCGTAGGCTGATTAGTTGTGACATGCGGGCTTAGTTGCTCCACGGCATGTGCAATATTCCCGGACTAGGAGTCAAATCCATGTCCCCTGCATTGCCAGGCCGATTCTTCACCACTGGGCCACCAGCAAAGTCCCCACAAATGTTTCTTAAAATGCTAAATTTCCTTGGAGAAAGGGCTCGAGGATTGGGTAAGCAGAACGTGGGCAGCCCTGCACAGCATTCCTGTCCTCATCCCAGAGTTGGTATAGTCGGTGGAAACGGTAACGTCACCCTCAGGCACTTCTTTTCTCTGTACCCCAAAAAGTGCCCTTCTCCCGCTTAAGGCCAGAACTGATGTACGAAATGAACTGAAAAATGCTAAAGAGCTTTTTGAAAAGCTCCCTCTGGGATCAATCCACCAGCAGTCCCAGTTTGGCTGAACTCCAGTGGCGTTGTCTAACATAGGGTAAAGTTCACAAGACAATTAATTTGGGTGTAGAAAGTACTAGAACTTCCTTTTATTAATATTTTGTTCCTACCTAATGAGTTAAGAGGAGAAGGCAATGGCACTCCACTCCAGTACTATTTCCTGGAAAGCCCCATGGACGGAGGAGCCTGGTGGGCTGCAGTCCGTTGGGTCATGAAGAGTCGGACACGGCTGAGCGACTTCACTTTCACTTTTCACTTTTATGCATTGGAGAAGGAAATGGCAACCCACTCCAGTGTTCTTGTCTGGAGAATCTCAGGGATGGAGGAGCCTGGTGGGCTGCCGTCTATGGCATTGCACAGAGTTGGACACGACTGAAGCGACTTAACAGCAGCAGCAGCAGCAACGAGTTAAGAGGGTGACTAAGATGTATTGAGTGTTTTTCTTTTTTAGATTCCACGTATAAGCACCATCATAAGATATTTGTCTTTTGACTTCCTTCACGGAGTATCGTGATCTCTGAGTCCATCCATGTTGCTGTGTCATCATGTTGCATGATGTCATTCTACGTCTATGGCATTGCACAGAGTTGGACACGACTGAAGCGACTTAACAGCAGCAGCAGCAGCAACGAGTTAAGAGGGTGACTAAGATGTATTGAGTGTTTTTCTTTTTTAGATTCCACGTATAAGCACCATCATAAGATATTTGTCTTTTGACTTCCTTCACGGAGTATCGTGATCTCTGAGTCCATCCATGTTGCTGTGTCATCATGTTGCATGATGTCATTCTTTTTTGCCTGAGTAGCATTCCATGTGTGTGTGTGTGTGTGTGTGTGCGTGTGTGTATGTGTGTGTGTGGTGATTTCTTTATCCCTTCATCTGTCAATGGACAGAGTTTTCTCCCATGCTCTGACTGTTGTAAATACTGCTGCAGTGTACTGTGGGGCTACATGTATCTTTTCAAGTTATGCTTTTCTCCAGACACACACCCAGGAGTGGGATTGCAGAATCAAGATGCAAATGAGCTTGTTTACAAAAGAGAGTGAGACTCACAGAGAGAGAAAATCAACTTGTGGTTACCAGAGGGAGAAGGTTGGGGGTGGGGAGAGGGGTTAAATAGGAGGTGGGGATTAACATATACACAATTCCCTGGTGGCTCAGACAGTACAGAATCTGCCTGTGATTGCAGGAGACCTGGGTTTCGATCCCTGGGTCAGGAAGATCCTCTGGAGAAGGGACTGCCCACTCACTCCAGTATTCTCACTTGGAGAATCCCATGGACAGAGGAGCCTGGTGGGCTACAGTCCATGGGGTCGCAGAGAGTCGGACAGGACTGAGCGGTCTGTAGCCCACCAGGCTTCTCTGTCCATGGGTATTCTCCAGGCAAGAATACTGGAGTGGGTTGCCGTTTATGTAAAATAAACACCAAGGACCTACCACATAGCACATGCAACTATGCTCAGTAATTTTTAATAACCTGTAAGGGAAAGGAGATCAGCCCTGAGTGTTCTTTGAAAGGAACGATGCTAAAGCTGAAACTCCAGTACTTTGCCACCTCATGCCAAGAGCTGACTCATTGGAAAAGACTCTGATGCTGGGAGGGATTGGGGGCAGCAGGAGAAGGGGACGACCGAGGATGAGATGGCTGGATGGCATCACGGACTCGATGGATGTGAGTTTGAGTGAACTCCGGGAGGTGGTGATGGACAGGGAGGCCTGGCATGCTGCGATTCATGGGGTCACAAAGAGTCGGACATGACTGAGCGACTAAACTGAACTGAACTGAAGGGGAAAGAATCTGAAAAAGAACCTAAAGACAACTGAGTAACTCTACACCAGAGTCTAAAGGAGTCCTGTCACACACACACATAAAAGGTGTATTGCTTCATAACATTCAGCCTTGTATTGAGTCCTCACTGAGTGCCAAGAAGGTATGTGAGTGCCATCCCAGGTATGTGAGATGTCCTGAGGGTTCCTTGGGATTTTGTGCCAGCTGCTGTGGAGTCTGTGCAGATTTCAGCTGACCTCATGTCACAGAGTGGCTGCAGTTGCCCCGTTCACGCTGCCCAGTCCATGGGCAGAACAGAGACCCTGCACCCTGTGTGACTCCCACACACCCTGTCTGCCCCCCAGCCTGCAGGGCTTGCTTTTGCTTTTTACAGGTGCTGGCTTGTCAGCAACTGGGTGAACACCCATGTCTGGCTCTAGAGGACAGTCCAGCACCTGTGAACACACAGGGACAAAGGTCCCTNCGCTGCCCAGTCCATGGGCAGAACAGAGACCCTGCACCCTGTGTGACTCCCACACACCCTGTCTGCCCCCCAGCCTGCAGGGCTTGCTTTTGCTTTTTACAGGTGCTGGCTTGTCAGCAACTGGGTGAACACCCATGTCTGGCTCTAGAGGACAGTCCAGCACCTGTGAACACACAGGGACAAAGGTCCCTAGTGGCTCTGCAGGGGGCCAAAATGCACCTTTCCTGAGCCGGGCCAGGGCGTGGGTCTAGAACAGTTCCCGGAATCCCTGGGAGAGGCTGAGGTACAGGCTGATAGATGGGGCTGTGGCAGGGTTGGGGGGCCAGTGTCTGATCACCTCCTGACACACCAAGAACCAGAATCACGCCCTGACATTTAGGAGAGAGGCAGAGGAGGCGAAGCTGATGATCGAGAGGGCACAGGTATGCTTCGTGTCACTGGTCAGTGATTCCCGGGGCGTCTTGCAAGCGGCTAACTCTGAGCATCTGTGCTGCCCGCGAGGAGGCTGCCTTGATGTTGGAGGCGTGGCTTCATTTTCAGACTCCGGGATTCCCCCACTACCTGATCTGAGCCACCGACTTGGTTTCTCACTTGTACTTCTGAGCTGTAAGATGCTNACGTCTTGCAAGCGGCTAACTCTGAGCATCTGTGCTGCCCGCGAGGAGGCTGCCTTGATGTTGGAGGCGTGGCTTCATTTTCAGACTCCGGGATTCCCCCACTACCTGATCTGAGCCACCGACTTGGTTTCTCACTTGTACTTCTGAGCTGTAAGATGCTCCCTGCTCCCCTCACCCCCACCCCCAGGGATGCTGGCAGAAATGAATGACTTAATGCAAACAGCACCTTTAGCCAAACACAGTATCATAAGTGCTGTCTTAGCTGTGGGGTCGATTCCATGAGCTGTATCTCTAAAATGCAAGGGCTTCCCCAGGTGGCGCTAGTGGTCAAGAACCTGTCTATGCCAACGCAGGAGACTTAATGAGACGCGGGTTCGATCCCTAGGTCGGGACGATCTCCCGGAAGAGGGCGTGGTAACCCACTCTGGTACTCTTGCCTGGACAATCCCCGTGGATAGAGGAGCTTGGTGAGCTGCAGTCCCTGGGGTTGCAAAAGAGTCAGACACAACTGAAGCGACTTAGCCCGCACAGTAAAATACAAAGCGGGGCGGGGGGAGCGGGGGCGTCTTTGGATCACGCCAGGGCAATTCCAGGCGGGTTGAATCAACACAGGAATGAAGCATGGTTTCCATTAGACATAATGAACCTAATTGCCTGTGATGGGATGTTGTTTGAGATGGGGAGGGCGATACCGGGGTTGAAAAGGTCACTCAGCATCGAGTCAGGGTCACACACGAGCTGGTGCTGTAGGT
>SJYX01012839.1:121266-142248 GCA_006410675.1 Oreotragus oreotragus | reverse complement strand
GTAGGTAGGCCCCCCGCTCCATCCTAATTGGCTCCTGAGATTGCGTTTAAATCACTCCAAGCTGCCTGTCTGAAAGCTCTTTCACAGCAGCTAGGAAAAACACGCAGTTTCTCCTAACTTATACTCTGTTGCTGTTTAGCTGCTCAGTTGTGTCAGACTCTTGAGACCCCGTGAGCTGTATGTAGCCCGCCAGGCTCCTCTGTCCATGGGATTTCTGCAGGCCAGAATACTGGAGTGGGTTGCCATTTCCTCCTCCAGGGGATCTTCCCAACCCAGGGATGGAACCCAGGTCTCCCACATGGCGGGTGGGTTCTTTACTACTGAGCCACTTGGGAAGCCCATACCCCCTACAATATCCCAAACTGTATCTGACTACCCTGTGTTTTTATTAGTGTTTCCCACAGTAAATTGGCAATGATGCCCCAAACACAGAATGGGAGATGTCTGCGTATAGGCATGCCCACATCCATCTATGCAGCTATACAGCTGCACCCACGCTGAGGTGGGCAGCTGTGTCTTTGTGCATAATTTACTCTGGCGTAAAAGTGGGGCAAGAAAGCAACTCTGGTGCAGTCCCAGTATAGTGCCTTTTCCTGAGACTTTTAACTTCTTCAGCTCCACGAGCAGGATGTTTGTAACAGGTAACAGGGTCTGCAGGACAGGCTCTCACCGTGGGTCCATCTTAGAATTATCCAGGGACCCTTAATTTACTTATTCATTTATTTACATTTGGCCTTGTTGTGTGGAAGGTGGGGATGTTAGTTCCCTGACCACTGATCAAACCTGTGCACCCTCCAGTGAAAGACTGGAGTCTTAACCACTGGACCCCCAGGCAAGGCCTCCGGGGACCCTTGAACACAGCTCTGATGTTTACACTTTCACTCTAGACCTGAAGGTACCAGAGGACTCTAGTGAAGTCTCCCCCAGGATCTAACCGGCAGCGAGTTTTGAAAGCATCTGGACTGAACTGAGGTTGATATCAACTGGAGGCTGTTGTTCAAAACTCATCTCTCAGCGTTATGTTAATCTGAAACAACAGTATGTTTACTACTTTGGGCAAGGTCTGACTTTCTAAACAGGAACGAATCTCACTGTTTTCTTTCTTTCTTTTTTTTTTTTTACTCTCCGTAAAACCCACATCGCGACCATAAATATGCACGCACATTCCTCTCAATCCGTGAAATGAGTTTTCAGATCTGTGGAGTTTATTTACACATAGGTTTAGTTTCATTGGACAAGACAGAGCTTTATAGGCAAAACTGGTGGTAGGCATGCAGCTTTAGGAAAACAAGTCATAGCCTGACATTCAAGACACTGTCAAATGCGTAATGCGCTGATCATTTTGATAGCATTGAAGTTAACATTGCCCTGAAACAGATGGCATCCAGCTTGAGAGAAATTGCAAAAATACACAATACTTCCTTAACGTGAATTTAACTAATTGTGGTTTAGATGTTCTTTTGCTTAGCAGACAGTGATGTTCAGTCGCTCAGTTGTGTCCGACTCTTGGCGACCCCATGGACCGCAGCATGTCGGGCTTCCCTGCCCGTCACCATCTTCCAGAGCGTGCTTAAACTGATGTCCACTAAGTCACTGATGCCATCCAGCCATCTCGTCCTCTGTCGTCCCCTTCTCTTCCTGCCTTCAATCTTTCCCAACACCAGGGTCTTTTCCAGTGAGTCCGTTTTTTGCATCAGGTGGCCAAAGGATTGGAGTTTTCAGCTTCAGCATCAGTCCTTCCAATGAATATCCAGGACTGATTTCCTTCAGGATGGACTGGTTGGATCTCTTTGTTGTCCAAGGGACTCTCAAGTCTTCTCCAGCACCACAGTTCGAAAACATCAGTTCTTCGTCACTCAGCCTTCTTTATGGTCCAACTCTCACACCTATACCCGGCTACTGGGAAAAACAAAACAAAACAAAACTATAGTTTGGACTATATGGACCTTTGTTGGCAAAGTGATATCTCTGCTTTTTAATGATGCTGTCTAGATTTGTCATAGTTTTTCTTCCCAGGAGCAACCCCATGCACAGTAGGCAAACAGAAAAAGAAACAGTGTCATGTATATACATGTAGTAAAATCACGTAGAACTAAATAGACACACATGCACGTGCATGTAAATCCAGGGACATCTGAATCATCTGACTAACTTCTCTGGGTGGTGTCGATGGGACGTTTCCAGTTACAACTCTGTCCTGTAGTTTGTTTGAACAACGTTACCGCTGGGGGAAAACCCGGATGAGGTTCTCTGGCAGTGACCTGTCTTGACTATTTGTTCTTACTGTTAATCTGTAGTCGATTTACAATATTGTGTTGGTTTCAGGGGTACATCAAAGTAATTTCATGATCTATGTATATATGTATCTACATTATTTCAGATTAATTAGCATTGCANGGAAGGCAACTTATGACCAATCTAGATAGCATATTCAAAAGCAGAGACATTACTTTGCTAACAAAGGTCCATCTAGGCAAAGTTGTGCTTTTTTCCAGTAGTCCTGTATGGATGTGAGCGGATGATAAAGAAAGCTGAGTGCTGAAGAACTGATGCTTTTGAACTGTGGTATTGGAGAAGACTCTTAAGAGTCCCCTGGACTGCAAGGAGACCCAAGTGATCCATCCTAAAGGAAATCAACTCTGAGTATTCATTGAAAGTACTGATGCTGAAGCTCCAATCCTTTGGCCACCTCATGTGAAGAGCTGACTCATCTGAAAAGACTGTGATGCTGGGAAAGATTGAGGGTGGGAGGAGAAGGGAATGACAGAGGATGAGATGGTTGGATGGCATCATTGACTCAATGGACATGGGTTTGAGTAAACTTAAGGAGTTGGTGATGGATGGGGAGGCCTGGCATGCTGAGATTCATGGGGTCGCAAAGAGTCGGACATGACTGAGCGACTGAACTGAACTGAACTGAACACACATATATATTGACGTGTAACACATCTTCTTAAATCAGTTATCTGCCGACGTGTACTTGGGTTGTTTCTGCGTCTTGACTGTTGTAAACAGTGCTGCTGTGAACCTTGAGATCCATGTATCTTTTTGAATTAGAGGTTTCAGTTCTTTCCAGACACTTGCCCAGCAGTATGATTGCTGGATCCTATGGTAGCTCTATTTTTATTTTTTTTAAGGAACTTCCATACTGTTCTCCATAATGGCTAGACCAGCTTACATTCCCACCAACAAAAGGAGGGCTCCCTTTTCTCCATCCTCTCCAGTATTTGTTATTTGTAGACTTTTTAATGCTGGCCATTCTGACCAACGTGAGGTGGTCCCTCATTGTAGGTTTTATTTGCAGTTCTCGATGGACGCGAGTCTGAGTGAGCTCCGGGAGTTGGTAATGGACAGGGAGGCCTGGCGTGCTGTGATTCATGGGGTTGCAAAGAGTCGGACACGACTGAGCGACTGAACTGAGCTGAACTGAATAAATAGTGATGCTGAGCATCTTTTTACGTGCCTATTTTATGGCCATCTGTATGGCCAATGGACATTTTGGACAAACATCTGTTCAGGTGTTTTACCCATTTTTTAAAATTGGGTATTTTTGTTTCTTGTCGAATCGTGACTGTTTGTGTATTTTGGAGATTAACCCCTTGTCAGTCTCACCGTTTACGAATATTTCCTCCTGTTGTGTAGGTTGTCTTTTCATTTTGTTTGTGGTTTCCTTAGCTGTGCAAAATTT
The DNA here is from genome assembly GCA_006410675.1 of Oreotragus oreotragus. NCBI lineage: Eukaryota > Metazoa > Chordata > Mammalia > Artiodactyla > Bovidae > Oreotragus > Oreotragus oreotragus. Next base: position 138,560 of record SJYX01012839.1, on the reverse strand, counting down.
GGTTTGTGTATTATCGCTTTTCTTTCTTTTACCTTGGAAGACTGACCTAAGAACGTACTGCTGTGAATTATGTATGAGAACGTTTGGCCTATGGTCTTTATATTTAGGTCTTTAAAGCATTTTATCTTTGTGTATGACATGAGGATGGCTTCCCGGGCGGTGCGGGTGGTAGAGAATCGACCTGCCATGCAGGAGCCTCAGGTTCGATCCCTGGGTCGGGAAGATCCCCTGGAGGAAGAAATGGCAACCCACTGCAGTAATCTTGCCTGGGGAAATCCCATGGACAGAGGAGCCTGGCAGGCTATAATCCATGGGGTCGCAAAGTCCAACACGACTGAAGTGCCTCAGCACACAGCACGTGATGTGAGCAGGCGTTCTAACTTCTTTGATTTACATGCGTCTGTCTGGCTTTCCCAGCACCACTGGCTGAAGAGACTTGTCTTTTCTCCTTCGTATACTCTATGCAGTGGCTTTTGTAGGTGACCATCATGCCTTTCTCGTGCGTTTGCTTTCCCTACTGTTGATTTCTCTTTTTTCTATGGATTCTTGCTTCCTTTTTCTATGTAGAGAAGAACTTTTTCTTTTCTCTCTCTCTACTGAGAAATTCTTTTCTCTCTCTCCCATTCTGAATGATAATCTTGCTGGGTAGACTATCCTAGATTGCAGATGTTTTCCCTATCTCAGAACTGTGAATAGATCTTGCCGCCCACCGCACCCCTGCCCTACCTTGTGGCCTGTGGGGTTTCCGAGAGACATCAGCTGAACGTCTTGGGCCTGAGCTCTGAGCCCACAGTCACCTCTGAGCTGAGTGCACAGTCCCCCTGATCTTGGCGGGAGTGGCTGGAAGCATGGCGGGTGGAGACCACACAGACGGGCAGTGCAGCTGCCAGCACGTGGAGCTCAGGGCCAGTGTTGAGAGTGACCGGCACAGCTGGTGCAGGGGGCTCAGTGGCAGGGCTGCCGTCGGGAGGGACACCGCCTGGGCCCGGATTCGGGGTACCAGGAGTGGGACTGACAACCAGCACACCCTCCTGGTTAAGATCATGGTTAGGGACATTATTCCTTCAGTGGGATTTCTGCTTGCTTTTCACTTGAAAGGCAGATGGATAATTCTTTCTGCAAATAAGTTGTATTTGTACTCACACTGGGTTATGATATGTAACCTGTGTTTGTATTTGGAAATCATGTGGTGTTGCTAATAACGTTTTTCCTAGTGAAGTTAAGGCTTGCGTTGGATAAACTGGACCACTTTAAGGGTGTAATTCAGTGGCATTTAGTTCCTGTTCAAAATGCACAAGCATCCCCTCTATAAAGTTGCAAAACCTTGTCATCACTTCCAGATGTGAACGCTGTCCCCGTGAAGCACTTCCCACCCGGTCCCCCTCCAGTCCCTGGCAGCTAACCCAGGTGTTTTCTGCTCCCGTGGACTTTACTGTTCTAGAAAGTTCACAAAAACGCAGTCAGGCAACAGCAGCCAGATTCTAAGGTGTGGCTCACATTTTTTTTTTTTTAAAGAGTCCATCACCATTGTTTGAGAATTCACTGGGCCAATGACCAGCACCGTCTCTCTAGATGCAGCCGCTTCTGGTTATAAAGAAACACAACACAAATGTGTGTGTGTGTGTGTGTTTTTTTTTTTTGGTCAGGAAAATCCCATCATTTTTTCAAGGAGATTAGAAAACAACAGAAGGAAAGGTAGCTGGCTCTGGAGGTCACTCAGGAAGCCCAGGCTCACACCTCAGAGGTCCCGTGTCTCCCTGTGGGTGCCCCACGTCCATCCCTTGGGTAGCCACCAGCTTCTTCACAGTGGGGGTCTCAGCCCACAGTGATCTTGCCTAAGAACACGAAAGTCAGGACCCCACAGCCTCTCCCTCACCCGACGCTCTGCTTTCTCTTCCTCCCCGGGATTCTCACACTCTCCAGTTCTTTCTAGTTGCCTTCCAGGAGGAAGAGCCCTTGAAGCCTTGGGACCTGCCCTCATAGCCAATATCCCACCCATTTAGCAGGACCACGCAGCGGCAGAAACTTTAAGGCCGTTCCTGCCAGGTGAACACGCAGAGAAATAAGTAGGTGATTTGATGGAGACAGAACTCATCTTGGCTTTCGGATGGACCACCTTCTCCAGGTGGTTTATGGAGTAGCATCCTCCTAAGTCACAGATGGAGATGCCCGTGGGCACAGCGCCCACCCGGTGTGGGGGTCTGCACGGGTGAGAGGGGACCCACCCCCCCCGGCCCCGGCCTGCAGTGACTGTGCTGTTGAGAACCAAGGGCTGTGGCTGAAAGCTTATGAGCACTACTTGTATCTAGTAGCATTTTATGGACAGCTCCTGGGGTCGGGAGTGGTAGAGGGGGACAGTTGTTTAAACAACTGTGGACCAATGGATGGAAAATGCTGCCAAAACCATTGAGAGTCATGCTTGTAAACACAGTGAAAACCGTGACGCAGTGATCTCTGTCAAGAGTCCAGAATGCTCTGTTTAGGACGACAAGCTGCCTTGTGGCATTTCTGTTCCTTGTTGTTGTTGAGTTGTTCAGTGTGTCTGCCTGTGGCACCGTGGACTGCAGCATGCCAGGCCTCCCTGTCCATCACCATCTCCCGGAGTTTACACAAACTCATGTCTGTTGAGTCGACGCTGCCACGCAACCATCCCATCCTCTGTCGCCCCCCTCTCCTCCTGCCTTCGATCTTTCACCAGACTTTGAGTTCCTTTCGTCCTGACAGGAGAAGGAGGCTGTTTCAGTCTCCCCAGCTTCATAGGAAACTGCTCATTTTTCTTTCTAAATGAAAAGAAAATGTGTGTGTGTGTTTTCAGGAAAGTAAGGAGTCCAGTCCACCGGGCAGGTTTAAAAGTCCTTTATTACGGGAAATCGGTCAGTATGTACAAACTCTAACGTGAACATAATGAGTGACAGCGATCAGACTATTTACAATGCTTTTGTGTGTGTTTTTTTTTTTACAACATTTCTTTACAAGATTATTTCTCTCTGAATTATATGACACACAAACAAAATCATTTTTTATTACATACATAAATAAATATTGACTTTTAAATGACCTGTCTAAGGGACATGGTTTGCATGAGAGGGTAGCCATTCTGTTATCTGCGCACTACGGTTACGTAGGAAAAGTCCTAACAGCTCTGCAGAGAGACCCGTGTGAGTCACTCTGTGAATGGTGTAACTTGCCAAGTGTCCAGGAGAGCTGAGAAGCGGAGTTTGGCCATGCAAAACCACAGACGCGGGTTGCCAGCTTTGTGCATTTTTATCGTAAATGAACGTACAACGAAACGGGTATTTAGCCACTGTGTTCGTTCACAATCATAGGACTGAACGTGATGAACCCCACAACACGTGGTGTAAGAAAGGGCATTAAGTAAGACTCCCATCATCGTGAATGATGCTGCCTGGTCAGTAGGACAAAATGAATATTTGCACTCATATGATACACAAACTCAGCCTTTTAATCAGGTTCTTCAGTGGAGATAAAAGATGCCGCTGAGTTGGTGATGGACAGGGAGGCCTGGCGTCCTGCGATTCATGGGGTCGAAAAGAGTCAGACACGACTGAGCGACTGAACTGAACTGAACTGAAGAGCTTTGAGGTCCAGTGTAAGCACTTCCCAGGTATGCCTACTCCACTTGGCTCAGTTCCGCCTTGCAGAGGGCAGTTTTCCTCTATTCAGTGAACATTATTACTATGTGGTGATTCTCACCAGGGGCGACTCTGTACCCCAAGATGGTGCGGACCGTGACAACAGAGCATGTGGTCATCACACCCGGGGTGGGGTGCTCCTCGCCTCTGGTGGGTGGAGACCAAGGGTGCCTCTCCATGCCCCACACTGCCGAGGGCACGTCCCGCCCGCCAACAGAGAGCCGTGCAGCCCCAGGTCTCAGCAGTGCTGAGCTGGAGGATAGGTTCTGCTCTCTAGATGGGTTCTGGGCTCTTCCAGGTCTTTCTAGGACAGAGATCTGTTTGTAAACTTTGGATTCTGGAAATTTTACCTGTCATCAACGTTACTGTCTCTTGAAGAAAATTTTATTGGGAGTGTAACTGCTTTATAATGTTCTGTTAGTCTCTGCTCAGGCCTAAGTGCACATTTATCCCCTCGTTTCTGGATTTCCTTCCCATTTATGTATATTAAAACAACACTGGCTGATGTGAAGCACACACATTCATTTATAAAGATTGCTCCCTGAGCCCACTTACAACAAGAGGATAGCCCCGATAAATAAACCCATCACTGAGGAGTGAATATTCTCAGTAAAAAGATGCACATCGCCTTGATGTATATTGGGTTACACACCTGTATTTGATGACTTCATAGGTTTGATGAGCTTGGCTTTTTTAAAGAGTAACTATTGTCACTGAATATACTTTTTCTCACATGAGAGAAGTGCATCTAATTTCAATAAAACAGAGAATCAGCTATGAAATTGACTTTAAAATTAAACAACATAAATTTTTAGACCTTTATTAGGGCAAATTTTAAAAAATTCAAAAAACTAATTATATGTTTGCTCATTTCAGTGTTATTGAAATTTATAAAGGAAACCCAGCTTTCTCTTATTGCCTAGTCTTCTCTTCCAATAATACTAATAAAATTTATCAAATATTATAGCAGAATGAAATGCTCATAAGACCTACTTCAGGTATTTCAAGGAAGATAGAAGCTTCAGAACCTTGATCCGAACTAAGAATGTATTTGCTCAACGTCTATGACCCAGGCAAAAGAAACGTCATTAAATTTTACAAAATTAAGTGTTTTTAATAATTTAATAATATTTCGCATCTATGTATATACTCCCGCATTTTAAACTATACAACAGTACAAAGATGGGCTGGCACAAATACTTACGGATATATTTAGGACCAATGAAGGTAGACGATAAACACACAGCCAATAACAATTTGAAGCCGTCCCTTTTGAGATTCTGAGGGTTTGAACCCCCAGAGGCTGGAAANCACTGGAGTGGGTTGCCATTTCCTCCTCCAGGGGATCTTTGCAACCCAGGGACCGACCCTGTAGCTGCATCTCCTGCATTGGCAGGCAGATTCTTTACCACTGAGCCACCTAGAAAGCAAATAGGTTAGTCCAAGGCAAACAGCTGTCTTTCTCTACCTTCCAGAGTCCCCCTCTGCCTTTTCTACATTATGGAGAATATTCTACCAAACAAAGAGCTTGCTTTGATTAAGAAAAGGGGAAAATCTCAGTAAAGATTTGAAAATGTTCGACAGTTGGGTTTCTTTCATTTCAAGCAAGAGGTTTTGTAGTGTGTTAAGACACAGGAAAGTGGCAAAACAAAGCACATCAGCAGGTGTTATCCCCATTAAAAAAAAAAAAAGGAAAATATTAATAAAGTATCAGGAAACCTTCTTGTAGGATGAAATCTTAAAGCCCCAGAAAACAGTTTTAATTTCTCCAGGGCAGACTCTGGATAGCAGTGTTGACTCCTCCTGGCTGGGAATGTCTTAACAGAAACTGTCCTTTCGAGGCCAAACTCATCTATGTCTCTGCATAAAATGAAGCTTGAGTGCTTGAAACTGGAGCATTTTAGGTTTAAACTAATGGGCAATATTTTGAGTTTACAGATTTTTCAGTTGGAAAAAACCCACAAGTGATTAAAAAAAATTCATCTTCAGAAATCTCTGAATAAATATTAAGACGTAAAAATCTGGATACTCTTCCGTTGATCTGGCAAATGTAATCGATAATGTCATCTCCAAGTGCTCAGTGAGTAACTGTATGCTTACTACGGGCAGGCCTATTACGTGTGTAAATGGCTTCTTTGGAGAATCTGTTGATGCAAATTTGGGGACATCTCAGACCTGCACTGGGAGGAGCTTCACCACACAGGCAGGCAAGAATTAGAAGCGGAACAAGGCTGGGCTATGTATCGTCCGTTTTCACGGGAACCTGTCCCCCCGACCCCGACCTTCACAAGGCTCACTGCGGGTCCCTGGTTTTGGGGGTGTGTTTTCCAGGGCAGACAGAGCGTTGAGCGCCCCGCGGTCATTAGGCAGGTGTGGGCGGTCTTCCAGGAAGGGCCTGATGCCTCCCAGTGGGCAGGGCCAGTCCTTGGGGGGTTGTGCCAGCTTCCACACTTGCTCAGGGTTCAGACAGGCTCTCAGAGCAGCTCAGTACCTTTCTGCAGGAGGCTTGTAGTGGTGGGGATGGTGGTGTTTCAGATGGAGGCCTAGAGACAGAACGGATGTGTCAGTCCGGCCGCCGTCCCCGGCTAGAGCGACTGGAGGAACAGGTGTGTGTCTGTCCCCTGCCCACGGTCCACGCCACCCAAGTCCTCCTGGCCCTGATGCTGAACTTGCAGACACACATCCACCCTGCCTCTCTTTTCTCTCTGCCTTCCCCGGCTCTCTGATTCCCTCCATAAAACCTTTAAAACTGCAAAAGAAAGAAGACAAGCCCCTTTCTTTATAATAATGCAAGCCGGGCCAGAACCCTTTGTATTTCCTTTCCTTGGTAAAGTTTAGAAATTAACACATCCTTCCATGACACACACACTTTCGGACGTTGTAAGCGATGGGTGGACATGGTCCCAAACGGGACAGGGCGTCACACAGGGCGCTCCCAATGAGGTGGTTTTTATTTGTCTTTAAACTCCTAAGTGCAAAAAGCTGCTGGGGCAAATTTGATCCATCATTAGAAAAAAAAAAAAAAACCAGGATCATTAATTCTTATCAACACATAAACTGTTGACGTGGCTTTTTAAAGTTTAAGCTGAGAAAGCAATGTACATAATCTGAAACCCAACAGGAGGCTCTCTTTGTTTTAAATACACAATTGTTGCTGTTTAGTTTTGCTAATAACTAATCTTTGTAAGTACACAATTGTTGCTGTTTAGTTTTGCTAATAACTAATCTTTGTAAATACACAATTGTTGCCGTTTAGTTTTGCTAATAACTAATCTTTGTAAATACACAATTGTTGCCATTCAGTTTTGCTAATAACTAAAATTAGCTTCCCTCTGTTTTTACTAATAGAGCAGAAGCTTTAAGTGTGTACCAGTGGAGGGGGTGGATGTGTACTATTTCTAGCACATCATCTACATGAAGAATTTAAAGTGATGGAAGAATTGAAGCAAAAAGTAAGAATCTGATATTTTAAATGATCTGTTTAAAAATAGGAATAGAAATGAAAGCATTGCTCCTAAGATAGAGCTGCTGAAATGACCGTTTGTTAAAAAAAAAAAAAAATTGGTATCTAGCCACAAGAATTTGCGAAGGCATAGACTATCCTCCATGCAGATTCTTCGCTTTGTCCAACACCTTGAGCCGTGGTGTTCCTAGCTTCCACAGCACTTCCCCCTGGTCTTGTCCAAGCCTAACTCTCCTCACCTTCCTGACCTCCAGTACACACCCCCACGTTCCATTACTACCCACGTGCCGATGACCTTCAAAGCTTTCAGCGCTGGATCCTGCAGTCCTGAAGGCCTTCAGGAAGTCTCCATCTCACTATCCCACAGGTGACTCAGATGCAGTCATCTCTACGTTAACCTCACCATCCTCCGTCTCACACCCCGAGACCTGGGCCTCAAGGACCTTGGACCACGGTTCCAGCAAACCGTACCCTCTTGCACGATACGAGTCTTGGCTTCCTCCTGCCCTCATTCCACTGTGCATACTTTTTGCTCCCCAACACTTACGGTTTAAAATTTTATTAGAGTATAGTTGATTTAAAATGTTGTGTTTAATTTCTGCTGTAGACCAAAGTGATTCAATTTTATGTATACAGTGTGTATATATATATATATATATAGAGAGAGAGAGAGAGAGTACAGTTTTATATATACTGTTTTTATATGTACGTACACACTGTCTATATTCTTTTCCATCATGGTTCCCTAGTGGCTCAGATGGTAAAGCCCACAATGCAAGAGACTCAGGTTCGATCCTGGGTTGGGAAGATCCCCTGGAGAAGGAAATGGCAACCGCACGCCAGTACTCTTGCCCAGAAAATTCCATGGATGGAGGAGCCTGGTGGGCTACAGTCCATGGGGTTGCAGAGTTGGACATGACTAAGCAACTTCACTTTCTTTCTTTCTTATCACAGAATATAGGATGGAGTTCCCTTGCTCCATGGTAGGACCTTGGTGCTTATCCATCCTGTGTATACTGGTTTCTATCTTTCCCGTTTTTTTCAATATCAGGAGACACCCTTGGATGAGGACTCCTTTATGGTAAATAACTGCAATCACTCCCCAGCGTACCTCCTTAGCGCTGTCTGGGAGGCTCTTTGTTTTGAAACAGTAGGTGACGATTATTTTTAATCTACGTGATTTGGCAGAAACAGTGCAAGAGACTCAGGTTCGATCCTGGGTTGGGAAGATCCCCTGGAGAAGGAAATGGCAACCCCACTCCAGTACTCTTGCCCAGAAAATTCCATGGTAAAGCCAGCAATGCAAGAGACTCAGGTTCTATCCTGTTGGGAAGATCCTCTGGAGAAGGAAATGGCAACCCCACTCCAGTACTCTTGCCCAGAATATTCCATGGTAAAGCCAGCAATGCAAGAGACTCAGGTTCGATCCTGTTGGGAAGATCCCCTGGAGAAGGAAATGGCAACCCCACGAGAGACTCAGGTTCTATCCTGTTGGGAAGATCCTCTGGAGAAGGAAATGGCAACCCCACTCCAGTACTCTTGCCCAGAATATTCCATGGTAAAGCCAGCAATGCAAGAGACTCAGGTTCGATCCTGTTGGGAAGATCCCCTGGAGAAGGAAATGGCAACCCCACGCCAGTACTCTTGCCCAGAAAATTCCATGGATGGAGGAGCCTAGTGGGCTACAGTCCATGGGGTCGCAAAGAGTTGGACATGACTAAGCAACTTCACTTTCTTTCTTTCTTAGCACAGAATATAGGATGCAGTTCCCTTGCTCCATGGTAGGACCTTGGTGCTTATCCATCCTGTGTATACTGGTTTCTATCTTTCCTGTTTTTTTCATTATCAGCAAACACCCTTGGATGAGGACTCCTTTATGGTAAATAACTGCAATCACTCCCCAGCGTACCTCCTTAGTGCTGTCTGGGAGGCTCTTTGTTTTGAAACAGTAGGTGACGATTATTTTTAATCTACGTGATTTGGCAGAAAGTCAAGTAGATTGATTCGGATCATCTTATGAAGAAAATGTACGTAATACAGATAGTGAAAATCAAAGTTGCCTCCGTGGTGTCCGACTCTTTGTAACCTCAAGGATTATACAGTCCATGGAATTCTCCAGGCTGGGATACTGGAGTGGGTAGCCTTTCCCTTCTCCAAGGGGATCTTCCCAACCCAGGGATTGAACCCAGGTCTCCTGCATTGCAGGTGATTCTTTACCAGCTGAGCCACCAGGGAAGCCCAAGCATACTGGAGTGGGTAGGCTATCCCTTCTCCAGGGGGATCTTCCTGACCCAGGAATCGAACCAGGGTCTCCTGCATTGCAGGCCGATTCTTTACCAGCTGAGCCACCGCGGAAGCCGATAGATTATATATAGTAGAAATACATGTAATAAGCTCCATAGCAAAGTAGTATTTCCTATATAGTTATATTTGAACATCTTACTTTTTAAAAAAATTTCAGAATGATATGAGATGATGGATTTTTTTTTCCCCCTTGTGTGGGCACATGCTAAGTCACTTCAGCCGTGTCTGATTCTGTGCGACCCCATGGAATATAACCTGTCCAGGTTCCTCTGTCCATGGGATTCTCCAGGCAAGAATTCTGGAGTGGGTTGCCATGCCCTCCTCCAGGGGATCTTCCCAACCCAGGGATCAAGCCTTATGTCTTTAACGTCTACCTGCATCGGAAGCCCTACCTCTTGTGTATTTAAGGTTAGAAGATAAGGGGAAAAAAACAAAAACAAAAACATTCCTTCTGTAGAGCAAAAAGATAACACAAGGGGAGGAGGAGGGTGCAGGGGAGGGAAAAAGAGAGCATGTTAGGTCGGCTGGGAGGAAGCACGTACAAAGGGGAGGGGGGGCTTCGGGTTCAGCGAACCCTCTGTGGGTAGGAGCCTGCAATGTTGGATCTATGGATTTCCGTTTTTTCACCAAGACTTTCTGTGTGTCTGCAAGCTGGGCCTGGCCGGGACTCACCGTGCATGTCGGGGGTCCGGAAGGTCCTGATGGTGGCGGGCCCCTCCCCACCCGCAGTCAGCACCTGCACCTCCACGCGGTAGAGGGTGGCGGGTCGCAGACCCGGGACGGAGAGCTCAGGGTGATCCTGGGGAAGGGGAGGAAAGGCATTGGGGGACACGAGGCCGTTAGCCGCTGCCTCTGACCACGACCCACCTCCCTTGTGATGTCTCCGTGATACGCGCAGCTGCGGTTCACTTGTTCGGGCTCCCGCGATCTGTCCATGGTCGCTGGAGACCCTCTACCCTCCCCCCCAGCTCCGGGTGGTCTGGGCAGCAAGGAGACCCCGGCTCTTGGCAGCCAAGAGCTCACATGAGTCAGGCCAGTTCTGGCGGCTCACCCCCACCCCCTCCTGGGGACTGTATTTTCCATTCCTGAACCTAAGACTTTCCCAGGCTTGAAAAGTTTCTATCTGCACATCTTGTGATGGGAATTCTTGATAATCCACGTCTCGGGGAAACGCGCCAACTTGCGCTCCTTAAAAGACAGTATCTGTCAATGCCAGTAGCCAAAAAATGTTTCTTTTTATGCCAATGCAGTTTTTTTTTTTTTTTTTTGGTCTTAGAACTCAATAGAACCTAAGGCACATACACAGAATAATTACTGTCCAATTCCATGGAATTTTTTTTTTTTTTNTAATCCACGTCTCGGGGAAACGCGCCAACTTGCGCTCCTTAAAAGACAGTATCTGTCAATGCCAGTAGCCAAAAAATGTTTCTTTTTATGCCAATGCAGTTTTTTTTTTTTTTTTTTTTTTGGTCTTAGAACTCAATAGAACCTAAGGCACATACACAGAATAATTACTGTCCAATTCCATGGAATTTTTTTTTTTTTTCCTTCCAGGATTTAAGATTTTTTTTTTTTTCTTCTCTTTTTGGAGCAAGAGTTGCATATTCTAAGGGCATTTTGAAAGTTGGTAAAAGCCCACACATGCTTTTTTTCCCCCCAAAGCCAAGAAATTCAGTTGGCCTGGAAGGCATTCCAGCTCATTATGTGCTCTGGCCAGATTTGAAGGGGAAAATGAAGAGAAAAAACAAGGTTCTTTTTAGCTCTTTTCCCCCCAAAATTTAGCACTCCAAATGGGGCACGTCCGCTTGGCCCAGAAGGACAGGGATTTAGAAGAACAAAAAATGGTGAAACCTTTGCATGCCCTGCTGGTCGTGGTCATCACGTTCAGCTAGATGACAGTTTCTCCTAAATTTATGGTGATGATAGTTAATTTATAAGAACCCTGATGGTGTGCTCNGGGCGCTCACCGCAGGCAGAATCTGAGACTGAGAGATGATGCTGTTCGGGAGGCTGTTGGGCCGGCTCTCCGTGGTGACCTCGGCCCAGGTCACCTGGAAGCCGGTGGCTGGCCGCGGCAAGCCCGCCTGGCTCACCCTCCAGGAGAAGTGCCCCGTGATGTTGGCATCGTGTACCACGAAGGAGGCGGACAGGTTCTCAGGTTTGGCCTGCACTTTGGGGTGCACGTGACTGTAACCTGTGGGCGCAGGAAGGGGAACCATGAAGTGGTTAGAGGGGTGGAGAGAGGGCAGCCCCAGAGGAGATGGATGTTCAGACTGCCATTCTCTGGGACCCAGGGCCAGAGACCCGACCTTCCCCAGGGGGTTGGGGGGGGAGGTCCCATGGCTGCCTGGTGGATGACATCTGAGCTGGACCCTGATCTCTGCAGGTCTGTGCCCAGTGGCTGCTGATGGCTCGGGGTCATTTTCGAGTCCAGCTTGCAGATGGGAGTGGACGATGAAGAAAAGAGTGCTGTGATCTCAGAGGACCCGGCCACTGAGAGGGCAGGAGTGGGTGCTGCGGGAGGGGGTGGGTGGGGAAGGCTGGGGTCGTGGTGAGAGCCACTGGCAGTGACCAGAACCAGCTCCCGGGTGGGGCCGCTGAGGATAAGTGTCCCTCGATGTGGGCCAGGGCTGCGGAAGGTGGAGATGGGGGATGGAAAGGCTGTGAAGGGTANCACTGAGAGGGCAGGAGTGGGTGCTGCGGGAGGGGGTGGGTGGGGAAGGCTGGGGTCGTGGTGAGAGCCACTGGCAGTGACCAGAACCAGCTCCCGGGTGGGGCCGCTGAGGATAAGTGTCCCTCGATGTGGGCCAGGGCTGCGGAAGGTGGAGATGGGGGATGGAAAGGCTGTGAAGGGTAACGCCCCTGGGGCCGGGCTGAACACGAGTCAAGTGAGCTACATGAGGTGCCCCAGAGCACCCACGGAGAGATACTGGCCCCCCTTCTAAGGGCCTGGGCTTCCAAGGTTGGGCTTCCCAGGTGGCTCAGCTGGTAAAGAATCCTCCTGCAATGCAGGATACCCTGATTCAATTCCTGGGTTGGCAAGATCCCCTGAAGAAGGGAAAGGCTACCCACTCCAGTATTCTTGGGCTTCCCTGGTGGCTCAGCTGATAAAGAATCCGCCTGCAATGCAGCATACCCTGACTCAGTTCCTGGGTTGGCAAGATCCCCTGAAGAAGGGAAAGCCTACCCACTCCAGTATTCTTGGGCTTCCATGGTGACTCAACTGGTACACAATCTGTCTGCAAGGCAGGAGACCTGGGATCCATCCGTGGGTTAGGAAGATCCCCCTGGAGAAGGGAAAGGCTACCCACTCCAGTATTCCGGCCTGGAGAATTCCACGGACTGTACAGTCCATGGGGTCACAAAGAGTCGGAAACCACTGAGTGACTTTCACTTTCACTTCTAAGGGCTGATCCTTCAGCAAAGCCTGTGTCGCTAAGTGCGGCTGGACTTGGGAGGCTATGCGAGGGTTCGTATACACATGTTCCCCTCAGACAGGGCTGTCCTAGGGCCGTCTAGAAAGGGGTGATGCTTGTGGGTTTCGGGGCCTTGTGAATCGCACTTTGGAGCCGTGCCCAGCGCCGCGCCTCCCGGGGAGTCCAGGTGACACGTACCCTCCTCCGCGCCGGGGCAGCTGAAGTGCTTGTGGGTCTTGCCCTTGAGCGCAGAGCATGGCGGGGTCGTGAAGGACGCGCTCTCCGCCTTCCAGCGGCCCTGGGGCCACGCGGCTTGCACGATCACCTTGTATTTGCAGGAGAACAACAAGTCTGGAAGAATCATGTAGTTTTCCTAGAGTGAGACGGAGACAGAGAGAACACGCCAGCTGTAAAAACCTCATGAGGGAACGGACTTGGCAGGAGATGCGATGATGTCCCAGGAGGTTGTCTTCTTGTATGTGGTGGGTGTGTGTGTGTGTGTGCACGCATGTGTGTGATACGGCCTTTTACATAAAGCACACAGGGTCCTCACCGAGATGATTTACAACCATGACCCGCTCCTGGGGCGAGGGGGGGTCAGCCAGGCTCTAGAACAACCGGGTGGAAGCGTTCAGTCCACGGCAGCCCCCTTCTGACCGTCACGACCCGCCGTGGGGAGCTGGCTGGACAGGGAGGGTGAAAAGCTGTGAATATCAACCTGAACTGTAATTAAAAAAAAAAAAAGCTGACTCGGGCTTCCTCCCAGACGCAGGCTCAGTTTAGACCTGAGTCTTTCCTGAAGGCAGAGAAGACATTCCGGAGTTGTGTCTCTTCTCCCCTTTCTGGAGGGCTCTCTCTGTTGCTTCCGGCTGGAGTGTGATGATTAAACAGAATTACGGGGTCAGACTCAACCGTGGAGGGCTGAGGGGCTGGGAATGTCGCCTTACAGGAAGAGGAAGCTGACGGTGGTGGTTGTAACAAGCCACTGTGCTGTTTCTTTCTCTTTGTGTGTGAGCGTGTGTGTGTCCCCTGTAGGGTGGCGTTGTCGCGGCCTCCTGCACACATATATAACCTTACGGGGACAGGAAAGCTGACTGTGACATTTGTAAGAAACTGGTGCGAGGTTTATCTCCATTGTGTGTTTGTTAGGGTGTGTGTGTCTGTTCTAGATGTTATCAAGGCCCCGGGTGCACTTGTATAACCTTATACCCACGTGAAGCATGACGGGGATGATTGTCACAAGCCAGTGTGATGTCTCCTTCCCTTGGTGTGTTAGGGAGTGTGTGTGTGTCCCTTCTAGGGTGTTGTTGTCAGGGCTTTGTGTATACTACATATATAACCTTACAGGAACAGCAAAGCTGATGGTGATGGTTGTCACAAGCCAGTGTGAGGTTTCTTACCCTTGGTGTGTTAGGGTGTGTGTGTCCATTCTAGGCCAGCAGTTGTGTTAGGGTGTGTGTGTCCATTCTAGACAAGCAGTTGTGTTAGGGTGTGTGTGTCCATTCTAGACAAGCAGTTGTATTAGGGTATGTGTGTCAATTGTAGGTGAGTTGTGTTAGGGTGTGTGTGGGTCAGTTCTAGGCCAGCAGTTGTGTTAGGGTGTGTGTGGGTCAGTTCTAGGCCAGCAGTTGTATTAGGGTGTGTGTGCCAATTGCAGGGGAGCAGCTGTGTTAGGGGAGAAGGAAATGGCAACCCACTCCAGTGTCCTTGCCTGGAGAATCCCAGGGATGGGGAAGCTTGGTGGGCTGCTGTCTATGGGGTCGCACAGAGTCGGACACGACTGAAGTGACTTAGTAGCAGCAGCAGCAGCAGCAGCTGTGTTAGGGTGTGTGTGTCCATTCTAGACAAGCAGTTGTATTAGAGTATGTGCGTCAATTGTAGGTGAGTTGTGTTAGGGTGTGTGTGGGGCATGCAGTTGTCCCGGCCTCCTGCCCCCATACAAGCGCTGCAGCTGGGAGCGTGTCCGGGACCCTTACCGTCAGAAGAGCGTGTGCTGGGGCCCAGGACGGGCGGGTCTTCCACCCCCAGCACGAGCTGGCACAAGGTAGGAATGTAGCTAAAGGTGAGGCTGAGGGACAGGGTTGCAGAGAAACCCTGGGAAATTTTCCCATTTGCCCTGGGANGGGAGCGTGTCCGGGACCCTTACCATCAGAAGAGCATGTGCTGGGGCCCAGGACGGGCGGGTCTTCCACCCCCAGCACGAGCTGGCACAAGGTAGGAATGTAGCTAAAGGTGAGGCTGAGGGACAGGGTTGCAGAGAAACCCTGGGAAATTTTCCCATTTGCCCTGGGAAAATGAGGCCTTCAGGTCACAGGGGGTTCCGACTCAGAATGGAGAAGAGAATTCCGAGCTTCTGTGTGATTAAGATGAAACACTCCCAGGCTGATGCCGTTTGCCCTGGGAGCTCCTTGTGAGTCGTGTCTGGAATCTCTGCGTCTCAGGGTACCCTCCCCACCATGCTGACAACATGCAGGGATGAGGGGTGAGGGAACACGTGACCCTGTGTTTCCTCCCCACCTGTCTCGAAGGTAACAGGTCGGTGACTGAGTAACCCACAGCACATTCAGCCCACACCTTTTCCCGTCCAGCTGCACTGGTGCGTCTAAGAGCCCCCGAGCACCCCATTCCGAGCCTCCTCCTCCTCACCTGGGTCACGGCCGAGGATGCCTCCAGCCTGGTGGATTTGTTGTGGGCGCAGACTTCCGGAAACCACTCCACATGATACTGTCCGATGCCGGGATCTGTAAGGTGAATGCAATTAAGCAAAAAAAAAAAAAAAAGAACAGTCTGCAAGCAAGAGGGCTTGTGGCCCGACGTTCCTGAAGCTGGAGAGAACAGGAAGGGGGCAGAGAACCCTGCAGGCAATGCAGATGGGCACCTGCCAGGCCGAGGATGGAGGTCTCCCCAAAATCTGCCTGCTGTTTCCTCAGGAGAAAATCAGCTCGGGACTTTGCTGATGGCCCAGTGGTTGGGACTCTACCTTCCCATGGAGGGGGTGTCGGTTCCATCCCTGTTTGGGGATCTAAGATCCCACACGCCTCATGGCCAAGGAACAAAAGCGTAAAACGGAAGCGATACCACTTCACACAGTCTGGAAAGGCTTTAAAAATAGTCCGTATCAAAGAAATCTTCAAGAATGGAGTCGGGGAAGAGAATGAAGTCGGGGGGAATGTAATAGAGCATAAAAGGAGAAGTAACTGAGATACGAGAACCAGATAGAAAAAAAAATCATGAGGAAAGTGACAGTGTGATGCGTCTGCAGAGGTTTTGAGCCCAACCCAGCCGTGGCACCCACGGTAACGAAACCCGAGGAGAATGGGGGATGCTCAGCATCTGTCCTCTTGTTTCCTAGGTGATGAATGAGATTTCGCAGGAGTCTCTGAACCCTGCATGTTTCTGAGGAAGCTGGCGGAAAAAATCTTGAAGCCAGGCAGGAGTAAATACCTGGCCCTTCCTCACCCTGAAGGCCTGGCCACCCCAGTGTGCTCCCTGTGTCCTCCATGTGTGCTCCATGTGGACTCATGTGTGCTCCGTGTGGACTCTGTGTGTGCTCTGTGTGTGCTGTGCGGACTCTGCATGTGTTCGGTGTGTGCTGTGTGGACTCCGTATGTGCTCTGTGTGGACTCTGTGTGTGCTGTGTGTGCTCTGCGTGTGCTCTGTGTGGACTCTGCGTGTGCTCTGTGTGGACTCCATGTGTACTCCGTGTGGAATCCATGTCTGCTCCATGTGTGCTCCGAGTGTCCTATGTGGACTCCACGTGGACTCTGCGTGTGCTCCATGTGTGCTCCATGTGGACTCTGTGTGTGCTCTGTGTGGACTCTGCGTGTGCTCCATGTGTGCTCCATGTGGACTCTGTGTGTGCTCTGTGTGGACTCTGCGTGTGCTCCATGTATGCTCCATGTGGACTCTGCCTGTGCCCCGTGTGCGCTCTGTGTGGACTCTGCATGCGCTCTGTGTGGAGTCTGTGTGTGCTCCATGTGGAATCCATGTCTGCTCCGTGTGTGCTGTGTGGACTCCATGTGGACTGCATGTGCTCTGCGTGTGCTGTGTGTGTGCTCCGTGTGTGCTCTGTGGACTCCATGTGTGCTCTGTGTGTGCTGTGTGTGCTGTGTGTGCTCTGTGTGGACTCTGTGTGTGCTCTGTGTGGACTCCATGTGGAATCCATGTCTGCTCCGTGTGTGCTCCGAGTGTGCTATGTGGACTCCATGTGGACTCTGCGTGTGCTCCATGTGTGCTCCATGTGGACTCCACGTGTGCTCTGTGTGGACTCTGAGTGTGCTCCATGTGTGGACTCTGCGTGTGCTCCATGTATGCTCCATGTGGACTCTGCGTGTGCCCCGTGTGTGCTCTGTGTGGACTCTGCGTGCGCCCTGTGTGGAGTCTGTGTGTGCTCCATGTGGAATCCATGTCTGCTCCGTGTGAGCTGTGTGGACTCCATGTGGACTGCATGTGCTCTGC
>SJYX01012839.1:95557-117213 GCA_006410675.1 Oreotragus oreotragus | reverse complement strand
TGATTAGCCACCCCCCCTACCCCCCCCCTGGGGTGATTAGCCTTGTATCCCAGCTGCACTCAAACCAAGCATTTGATGGGAGGTTTTCAGAGCGCAGACCTCTTTGACGGAGTGCTGGGTCCGCTGGGAACTTGCTCTGGAGCACTTTGGGAATCAAGAAAAGGCAGACTTTTCCACCAGAAAGTAAAGAGATACCAAGCAGGCATCAATGCCACTGAGCTAAAAAGAGTTGAGGTTGTAACTTCTTACACAGCAGACATCAAGAGCTGTGGGTTGACTGGAGAAGAAATGTGCATTGTACGCAAAGTATGAAGTCAACTGATGAGTGAATTCATACCCTTTCTTTCAACAGGTGCTGCGGCTTGATGCACCATGCTGAAATGACCTCCCAGGGGCAGCTGGACTCGTGGACCCGAAACCCGGAGGCCTCTGGGTAAGTAACAGAGTGCCTGGGTGACATCCACGTTAGGTTGGACGGAGGTGGGATACAGGTGAATACAGAACGATCATGTCAGAAGCAGAGCGTACTGACAAGACGGTTACGGTGGTAACTCAGCATGGGCACAGCTCACGGAAGGGGTGGGCAGAGCCCTGAGCAGGGCAGGTAGTGGCGGGCAGGGTGCCACCCAATGCCCCTGTGTGCCCCGATGCAATCTCACTTCTGTACGTGGTGATCCCCTGCGTCCCTCAAGCCCACAAAGCAAATCAAAGCATTTGCTGCTGCCGCTGAAGGGATCACAGTCTTCCTCTTAATGTAAAATCCCACTGGACAGGTGGGTGCCCCCACCCCGTATCAGAGAGCGAGATCCACACCACCGAGAATAGGCCAGTTCCTGCCGAGTCCGGAGCCGGGCACAGAGGAGTCCTCACAGACCCCGGTGCAGAGCAGCCATGTGGACCCCACGTTGCCATGCTACAGCTGTGTGAGGTGCAATTATTACCCATAGCTCCCCCAGGAACCCACGAGTTCCTACAGCGCGGTTCACAGGAGCATGCACCGAGCCACACATACAACGGCCCCTCCCGCCCCTTAGTTCTGCAAGCCCCTGGCCCGAGTGCACGCCCTGGGTCTCTGGACACGGACCCCCACCTTGGTGAGGATCTCTGTGCAAACCCAAGGCTTGCCAGTCACTTCCGTGGCTGGCTCAGCAGACTCCACACCCTAGATTCTTGCCCCCCACCCTGCATTCCCGCTGCCTTCATTTAACGATGCCTTTGGTTTCCTGTATCTGTGAGGCTCTGACCTCCTGGGGCCTGGCGGGACGGCCCTCCTAGGGATGGCCTTATGTCCAGAGAGCAGACGGCTCACCTGCAGGTATCCGTGTTCTGTGCAGACTGGCCGACCCAGAGCCTGCCCCCCAGCATCCCCTCAGAGGGGGTGCCCTCACCCTTGGGGCCACCAGGTCCACCCTCATGAGCCCCCCCAGGGCCAGTGAACTGGGGCAGCCTGTGTCCAGAGCCTGGTGGCTCAGATGGTAAAGAATCCACCTGCAATGCAGGAGACCCGGGTTCCATCCCTGGGTCAGGAAGATCCCCTGGAGGAGGGCAGGGCGACCCACTCCAGTATTCTTGCCTGGAGAATCCGCAAGGACAGAGGAGCCTGGCGGCCTACAGACTCACAGAGTCGGACACGACTGAGCGACTAAATCACCACCAACTTCCCAGAGCCCGCTTTGATGATCCAGACCCGCCAACCCCCAGAAGGACCAGCGTTTCCTGTCTCCCCACCTCCACAGAAAGCATGGTCAAGGCTCCTGAGCACTGTCTCTGCCTCCTGCCTGAGACTCCTCCTGGAGTCTGCCCGAGAGGCATGGAGGGCCCCCACTTTGGCCGCCAAGAGTCACAAACCATCTTCTCAATGGCAGGTGTCTGTTGATCAGTTGCCGTCCACCAAACACAATTTACACGAACTGCCTGTCTTTCCCACAGTCCTTGATGGCGTGTTTTCAGACACAACTCGCAGTCCAAGCTTTTCCAAAGCGGGTCAAACAGTCGCCTGCATCTTACATCAAGTCTGCAGCCGTCTTGTAACTCACACACATTAGGGTTTTGAAAGGCACCGTGAACACATCATAGCAAATCCTGGGTGGCTGCTCCTTGGAGGAAATGCAGGTTACTGGATTCTTGTGGTGACAGGTATCGTTGTCCGCCAATCAGTAAGTAACCTGTTTTAATGTGTTTGCTTTTTAAAAAAACTTACTATATCTCTCTTAAAAGCATTAGTCATCCCAGTCATGTCTGACTCTTCGTGATCTCCATGGGCTCACTGTAGCCTGCCAGGTTCCTCTGTCTTGTCTGAGCTTCTCCAGGCAAGAGCACTGGAGTGGGTTGCCATTTCCTTCTCCAGGGGAATCTTCTCCACTCCGAGATGGAACCCACGTCTCCCGCATTGCAGGGGGATTCTTTACCATCTGAGCCACCAGGGAAACCCAAATCTAATCTAAGAGATATTACAATTATTTATGAACTGAAAGAACTCTAGGGAATGGCAATCTGCTCCAGTGTTCTTGCCTGGAGAATTCCTTGGACAGAGAAGCTTGGCGGGTTACAGTCCATGAGGTTGCAAAGAGTCATACAACTGAGCCACTAACACACACACACACACACACACACACACACACACACACACACACAAAGAACTCTAGGTGAAAACATTTTCACAATCCCGGATAGAAGGACAGCAAATGTCTTTTGCCTCCAGCCCCACTGTACTTTAATCTGTGATCATCTCAGAACCCACAAACTTAACCCCCTTTTTACCTTTTTTTGGCCTTCCCTGGTGGCTCAGCTGGTAAACAATCTGCCTACAATGTGGGAGACTTGGGTTCGATCCCTGGGTTGGGAAGATCCCCCGGAGAAGGGAAAGGCTACCCACTCCAATATCCTGGCCTGGAGAATCCCACGGGCTGTATAGTCCACTGGGTCGCAGAGAGTCAGACACGACTGAGCGACTTGCCCTGTTACTTTCTCCCCCTTTTTCACAGCCTCCTCATGGGCTCTCGATGTGACTCCGGCCCCTGACACACAGCCTCAGGCTTGAATCAGGGGCTCTCTTCTCTCTGTTTCTGGAGGCGGCTCCACGTTACTACCTCCCTCTCACTGAGCTCACGGTGCCACAGGCCACGCCTGCAGGGAGACGGGCCCACTGCCCACCTCCACTGCCAGGTGGGGCATCACCTTCCTCCTGGGGAGCCTTAGGGGGCAGCTCTGCGTTCTGGGCCACTTTCACACAGAACAGATCTCAACGAGACAGACACGGCATCCACGGCGGGAAAGCAGACCATGCCGAGAGTGTGTTCCCGGTTCAAGGGCGGAACCGAGAGGGCAGTGGCGGGTGGGAACATGGACGCGGGGTCCCTTCCAGCCCAGCTCCACGCCCTGCACAAGTATCTCTACCGAGGACCACAAGCACCCCAGGACTGGCGCATAAACCCCAGTGACTCCACGAATCTGCAAGGACACAGTCCCGTGGGCACGCACGATCCACAGCCTGTCTTTCCTTTTCAAATCAGCAGCATGAGGTAGAGCTTTAAAGGCACACAGTCCACAGCACGTTCACGTGTTACCTTTAAGCCATGCGTGCGTCTTCACTCGTGTCCAGCTCTTTGCCAACCCATGGACTGTAGCCCGTCAGATTCCTCTGTCCAGGGGATTCTCCAGCCCAAGAATACTGGAGTGGGTAGCCTATCCCTTCTCCAGTGGATCTTTCCTACCCAGGAATCGAACCGGGGTCTCCTGCATTGCAGGCGGATTCTTTACCACTGAGCCACTAGGCAAGCCCAGTGAAGCCCCAAAGTAAGAACTATCAGGAAAGTGAAAGGAATAAAAGGAGAAAGAAACTGAGATGAAACCAGCACATGACTCGAATACTCCAAACATAAAGGACTCTTGCAGGACAGGCTGGCTAAACCACCTGGAGAGTGCTTTGGAAAAGAGGAGCTCCATCACCAATAAACTCACGATGAGCTGTTCAACCCCTGGGCGAGCAGCAACGTGCAAACACAAAGAGCAGTGAGCCATCACGACACACGTACCAGAAGGGCTGAGCTGAGAAAAAGATGGGTTCTCCACTTGGGGAGACTGTGTGGAGAAGATCTAAGCCTCCCGGTGGGCGGGTGCATGGTCCAATCACTGTGCAAGACTCTTCTAGGGGTCAACATCCTCTGACCTAAGAGTCTTACCTCTGGGTGGGGGGAATATGTACGCACACGTGTGACTCAGCAGGTGTGTCACAGGATGTTCGAAATGGTGCTGCTCTTTTCTATCTTTAAGATTCTTTGATGCAGATTCTTTGAAAAGTATTGAATTCGCTACAACATCACTTCTGGTCTGTTTTGTTTTGCTGTGGGCCCCAGGGCACGTGTGATCGATCCTAGCTTCCCGCCCAGGGACAGAACTCGCGACCCCTGCATGGGAAGGTGATGTCTTGACCACTGGACCGACAGGGAAGCCCTGCTTCCCAGCCCATCACTGGGGCCAACCAAATCTCCAGCCACTAACTGACAAGAAGCTTCACAGCTGGAGGTGTCCCGGGGACAAAATGGTGCAGCAAGATGAGTGGATGAATCCGTGCTTCCTGCAGGGGAGTGGGTGAGTGTCCCCCATGTACTGTTCACTGCGGGAAGCCAGGGGCAGAGTGTTAGGATCCTATCTGGATAAACTCAAGTACAGGTACAACTCATGTGCACGTTCAGAAGTCAGGATGTTGGCGGTTTACTCCTCTGTGCCTGAGATGTTTTTATCTCCCGTATGTTCACCTTTTCTTTAGATGAGATGCTTCAGTTCAGTTCAGTTCAGTTGCTCAGTCGTGTCTGACTCTTTGTGACCCCATGAATCGCAGCACGCCAGGCCTCCCTGTCCATCACCAACTCCCGGAGTTCACTCAAACTCACATCCATCAAGTCGGTGATGCCATCCAGCCATCCCATCCTCTGTCATCCCCTTCTCCTCCTGCCCCCAATCCCTCCCAGCATCAGGGTCTTTTCCAGTGAGTCAACTCTTCGCATGAGGTGGCCAGAGTACTGGAGTTTCAGCTTTAGCAACATTCCTTCCAAAGAAATCCCAGGACTGATCTCCTTTAGAATGGACTGATTGGACCTCCTTGCAGTCCAAGGGACTCTCAAGAGTCTTCTCCGACACCATAGTTCAAAGGCATCAATTCTTCAGCTCTCAGCACTCTTCACAGTCCAACTTTCACATCCATACATGACCACTGGAAAAACCATAGCCTTGACTAGATGGACCTTTTTTTGGAAAACTAATGTCTCTGCTTTTGAATATGCTATCTAGGTTGGTCATAACTTTCCTTCCAAGGAGTAAACATCTTTTAATTTCATGGCTGCACTCACCATCTGCAGTGATTTTGGAGCCCCCCAAAATAAAGTCAGACACTGTTTCCACTGTTTCCCCATCTATTTCCCATGAAGTGATGGGACCAGATGCCATGATCTTCATTTTCTGAATGTTGAGCTTTAAGCCAACTTTTTCACTCTCCTCTTTCAGTTTCATCAAGAGGTTTTTTAGTTCCTCTTCACTTTCTGCCATAAGGGTGGTGTCATCTGCATATCTCACGTGCTTACATGTTCGATAATAAAGTGTTATTTCACTGATACTAATGTCATATGGATGTACAACGCTAATTTTAAATTGGTAAGGACAGTCATCCTCCGATACCCACTGGAGGCTGGGGAGCAGACTCCCACCTTGAATATCAAATTCCAAGGATGGATGCTGGAGTCTCACAGTGAGCCCTTCATACCTGCGGGTTCTGCATCCTTGGGTTCAACAAGCTGCTGACCGTAGACAAAAGTACGAGACCCACGGGCTGGTGAATCTGCAGATGCAAAACCCGCTGATGTGGAGAGCTGACTGTACAAGAGATTAAATAAATTCTATCATTTAATGTTAACTTAATATGAATATTAAAATGAATAAATTACTATTAATTTAAATGTTGCAATATGTATACATAATGTTGCTTTAGTAATATTGAATAAATTTAAATTAACATACGATAGTAATAAAATGCTAAACCTTATTGGTAATGTTATTTTAGCTACAGAATGAATTGGAACAGCTTGGAAAAAAATTCCAGAACAAGAGCTCCAGCACCAATATCCCGAATGGCACATGAGCTGATACAGTGAGTAAAATAACGCCTCAGAAAAGTAAGAATTTTGAAAACTAATTCATGAAACAATTTTGCCTAAAATACATTTTGTCTTTTAAAATGCATAGAAGTGATAATATGTATGTCAATTATCTCTAAAAGCAGTATTTCAGTAATGCAAACCAAATTCTCTTAGGAAACAAAACAAAGGAATGAAAGCAATTTATCTCAAAGATAAAAAGAATACAGAATCTATTCTAGGAATGAACGTTCACTGTAATATTAATGGTAAAACACATTCTGAAGTCAACTAAATGTTTGGCTACAGTGCAATTACCTCAACACATAATATCCATCAAGGTAACCATTTCAAAATGTTATTAAAAATACCTACAGGATATAAAATGCTAATATATTGTTTGAAAATGTGTTCATTTTACACACACACACACACACACACACACACATAAAGGCTTCCCTGGTGGCTCAGCCTCCGATGCAAGAGACCTGGGTTAGATCCCTGGGTCGGAAGATCCTCTGGGGAAGGGCATGGCAACCCACTCCAGCATTCTTGCCTGGAGAATCCCATGGACAGAGGAGCCTGGTGGGCTACAGTCCATGGAGTCACAAAGAGTCGGACCCCACTGAGAGACTACAGTTCAGTTCAGTCGCTCAGTCCTGTCTGACTCTTTGCAACCCCATGAATCGCAGCACGCCAGGCCTCTCTGTCCATCACCAACTCCCGGAGTTCACCCAAACTCACGTGCATCAAGTCGGTGATGCCATCCAGCCATCTCATCCTCTGTTGTCCCCTTCTCCTCCTGCCCCCAATCCCTCCCAGCATCAGGGTCTTTTCAAATGAGTCAACTCTTCACATGAGGTGGCCAAAGTATTGGAGTTTCAGCCTCAGCATTAGTCTTTCCGATGAACACCCAGGGCTGATCTCCTTTAGGATGGACTGGTTGGATCTCCTTGCAGTCCAAGGGACTCGCAAGAGTTTTCTCCAACACCAAAGTTCAAAAGCATCAGTTCTTCGGTGCTCAGCTTTCTTCACAGTCCAACTCTCACATCCATACATGACCACTGGAAAAACCATAGCCTTGACTAGACAGACCTTTGTTGGCAAAGTAATGTCTCTCTGCTTTTTAATATGCTATCTAGGTGGGTCATAACTTTCCTTCCAAGGGGTAAGCATCTTTTAATTTCCTGGCTGCAGTCACCATGTGCAGTGATTTTGAAGCCCCCCAAAATAAAGTCTGCCACTGTTTTCCACAGTTTCTGAGAGACTACACATACATATATAATAAGTGGGTGAGACACGAGAGGTATAGGAAACTTATGAAAGCAAGTCTACCAACACGCTACTTCCTTGAAATATTGGGAAGAGAACTGACTTTTTTCCTGTCTTCCAAATGATTTGCGTTATGTACCTTTTTAATAAATAATTACTTTAGAACAGAGCTTTACTGTGCAATATAATGACGGTTCTGAGTGTTTGAACATAAGACCAGCTTTCTAGGAAAGAGGTGAAGACAGGTCAATAATCCTGAAATGATTCAATGTCAGTAGCAGATTCCAGCACGTGATAACACATTCCTGGGAACCAGGGGCAACCCATTTAAACGTCAGAGGAGCAAGGCATTCGATAAAAGAAGAAAGTGTGCACATGTTTCGTTCAGCTGTTTCCTAAATAGCAGTAGTGTGGCTTGACGGTGACGTTTGCACAAGTACCGCGACAGCTCAGAACTCTTCAATGAAAACAACAAACATAAAACTCTTGGACGAAAGCACAGGCAGGGCACTCTCTGAAATAAATCACAGCAAGATCTTTTTGGATCCACCTCTTAAGAGTAATGAAAATAAAATCAGAACATAAACAAACGGGACCCCCAGTTAAACTTGAGAGCTTCTGCACAGCACAGGAAATAATAAAACGAAAAGACAACCCAGAAAGGAGAGAAAATATTTGCATATGACTGATGAAGGCTTAATCTACAAAATACACAAGACAGCTCATACGCCTCAATACCAACAAACAACCCAATCAAAAAATCAGAAGACCTAAAAAGACATTTCTCCAAAGACATGTAGATGGCTAAGAGGAACATGAAAAGATGGTCAACGTTGCAGAAATACAAATCAAAACTACAATGAGTTACCACCTCACACCAGTCAAAACGACTATCATGAAAAGTCTACAAACAATAAACGCTGGAGACAGTGTGGAGAAAAGGAAACTCGCGTGTCCTGTTGGTGAGAATGCAAATTGGCACAGCCACTTCAGAGAACAGTCTGGAAGTTCCTAAGAAAACTAAAAACAGAGCTGCCATATGAGCCAGCAACCCCATGCCTGGACACGTACCTGGAGAAGACCATCAATTGAAAATGTGCATGCACCCCACTGCAACACTATTTACAAAAGTCAAGACGGGGTAGCAACCTCAGTGTCCATCGACAGAGGAAGCCATGCAGCACACGTGCACACAGAATACTACTCAGCTTCATAAAGAATGAGATAAATGCCATGTGCAGTAACATGGGTAGGGAGGTAGAGATGATCGCAGAAGGGGAATCAGGGAAAGAAACATGATATCACTTCTCTGTGGCATTAAAAAAAGAATGATACCAAGGAACTTATTTACAAAACAGAAATAGATTTACAGACTTAGAATGCAAATTGACAGTTACCAAAGGGGACTGGTGGGGGTCGGGGGGGAATAGACTGGGAGACTGGGATGGTCAGGTGCATGCTGCTGCTGCTGCTGCTAAGTCGCTTCAGTCGTGTCCAACTCTGTGTGACCCCATGGACTGTAGCCGACCAGGCTCCCCCATCCCTGGGATTTTCCAGGTAAGAGTACTGGAGTGGGGTGCCACTGCCTTCGCCCAGGTACATGCTACTATATTTAAAACAATCAACAGGTACCTACTCTATAGCACAGGGAGGTCTGCTCAAGGTAATAACCTAAGGCTTCCTTCATAGCTCAGTCGGCGAAGAATCTGCCTGCAATGCAGGAGACCTGGGTTCGATTCCTGCATTGGGAAGATCCCCTGGAGAAGGCAATGGCAACCCACTCCAGTACTCTTGCCTGGAGAATCCCATGGACAGAGGAGCCTGGCAGGCTACAGTCGATGGGATTGCAAGGAGTCAGACACGACTTAGCGAGTAAACCAGCACCACCACCAGCAGGAGAAAGAATCTGAACAAGAATCAGTCTGTGCATATGTACAATTGAATCTCTTTGGTGTACGCCTGAAACTCTCACAACACGGTACATCAATTGTACCCCAATATTAGAATAAAAACTCAAGGACAACGGTGACTAAGCAAGCATCTGCTCACCTTCGGTCTTCTTCCAGTAGACCTTGATTTGCAGCTGGTTGTCTTGGAAGAACGGAGCCCCAACTTCCAGGAGGCGAGCGGGCCGGCGTCTTTGAAGGGGACGCTGCGTGTGCATCACGCTCTTTCTGCTTTTCCCGAGCTGTTCTTCTACAAGAGTGCACAACATTCTGATTTACTGGTTAAAAGGCAACATGGAACCTGATGGTAAGCCCAGCACATCTAATTTCCCTCTGTGATCCTTTCATATTTAGTGCCTGCTTTTTTAAAGGACAACGTAATTCAGGCACAGATTCCTTCCTGCCCAGGCTGACCACACTTTCCCCTTCATCACAGGCTGTAATGCAAACATAAAGTACGCCGTGTAGATTACACCAAATCCCCAAATTTAACTTGGTAAGAAACACACATCCACCAACCTTGATAGATGCTCTGATTTCAGTGATAAGTGGAAATAGTATTTCTCACAACACATGAATTTTGGGGGAGGCACTTGTGAAGGAAGTCAATGAAATAATATTAAAATACCATTTCATGAAAACAATATACTCAGTGGGTTTTCACTGAAGAACAAGCATGTTAGATTCCTCCATCTTGAGAGAGACAGAGGAGAGTTCACATGGCCTAGTAGGAAAGATACCAAAAACTCCTAGCCTCCAATCTCTCCTTTTGCAGCTCACTGACTTTTAGAAGTTGCACTTGTAGAAATAATGTCCTTTTCTGCTTTCAGAATTCCAAGTACTCCCATGAGATATAATATCTCAACCTGTATTGATGACAAACCAGTAAGCAATGTAAAAAAGTTCACTTAAAACTCAGCATTTAGAAAACTAAGATCATGGCATCAGGTCCCATCACTTCATGGCAAACAGATGGGAAAACAATATAAATAGAGACAGACTTGATTTTTGGGGGGCTCCGAAATCACTGCAGATGGTAACTGCAAGCCATGAAATTAAGAGACACTTGCTCCTTGGAAGAAAAGCTAGGACCAACCTAGACAGCATATTAAAAAACAGAGACATGACTTTTCCAGCAAAGGTCCGTCTAGTCAAGGCTGTGGTTTTTCTAGCAGTCATGTATGGCTATGTGAGTTGGACTATAAAGAAAGCTGAATTGATGCTTTTGAACTGTGGTGATGGAGAAGACTCTGGAGAGTCCCTTGGACTGCAGGGAGATCCAACCAGTCCATCCTAAAGGAAACCAATCCTGAATATTCATTGGAAGGACTGACGCTGAAGTTGAAACTCCAATACTTTGGCCACCTGATGCGAAGACCTGACTAATTGGAAAAGACCCTGGTGCTGGGAAAGATGGAAGGCAGGAGGAAAAGGGGATGACAGAGGATGAGATGGTTGGATGGCATCACCGACTGAATGGACATGAGTAAGTAAACTCCGGGAGTTGGTGATGGACAGGGAAGCCTCGCGTGCAGCAGTCCACGGGGTCACAGACAGTCGGACACAACTGAGTGACTGAACTGACTGATCTTCAAAGGTAGTAATCCCTAAGCGTGAAATCTGATTTAGATATATGAAAAAAGAGAAGAAAAAAAGGATATAAATCAGGAACAGCAGATGGCAGAGCAGCATGGGATATGGGGGCAAGAAGGGGGTGGGGCTTCCTGCTCCAGGGAGTCCCCCTTCCAGCATGCATTCACCAAGTCCAGAGCCCTCTGAATCCTGGTGGCTGGGGTTTACAGAGGCTTCCTTACACAGACATGACAGATTAAAGTATTAGCCACCGATGACTGAACTGCACCTCTAGCCACTCTCTCTTTCTCAGAGGTGGTGGCAGGAAGTGGAGACAGAAAGTTCCAACCTTCTAGTCACTGGTACATTCCTCTCACGCCCATCCTGTCTTTAGGTGCTGTCCAAAAATTCACCTCATTCACGTAAGAAAACACACCTTCTGGAGCCATGTGCCTGGAACGGGCCAACACCAATGTCATCTTTAATTCACAATGTCACAGGCTGTGAGAAGCCTTCCATCCCAGTCTGCAGACCCCAGCACAGCAAGCCTGGGACCCAGAGTGGGGGCAGGGTCACAGGGAACCCACAAGACAGACACCCNATTCACGTAAGAAAACACACCTTCTGGAGCCATGTGCCTGGAACGGGCCAACACCAATGTCATCTTTAATTCACAATGTCACAGGCTGTGAGAAGCCTTCCATCCCAGTCTGCAGACCCCAGCACAGCAAGCCTGGGACCCAGAGTGGGGGCAGGGTCACAGGGAACCCACAAGACAGACACCCAAACATGGCCCTTTCCAGATGCCACCATGGGCTTACAAAATCCCTCTGGTCACACCTAAGGCATTGTTTAAAAAGAATTGAAGGTGTAATGGAATATTACTCAGCCATAAACAGGAATTAAACTCTGCCTTCTTCATAGATGTGGAGGGACCTGGAGACTGCCATAGAGTGTGAAGGAAGTCAGAAAGACAAGTACATTAATGCATGTGCGCAGAATATAGAAAAATAGTGCAGATGAACATATTTGCAAACCAGAAATAGAGACACAGATGTAGAGAACATACTGAAGGATACCAAGGGGGTTGAGAGTGGGGTGGGATGAACTGGGAGATAGGAATTTACACACATACACTGAACTAATGAGAACCTGACTCATTGGAAAAGATCCCGATGCTGGGAAAGATGGAAGATGGGAGGAGAAGGGGACGACAGAGGATGAGATGGTTGGATGGCATCACCCACTCGACGGGCATGAGTTTGAGCAGGCTCTGAAAGTTGGTGATGGACAGGGAGGCCTGGCATGCTGCAGTCCATGGGGTCCCAAAGAATCGGACATGACTGAGCTGCATTCAATATGCCAGCAAATTTGGAAAACTCAGCAGTGGCCACAGGACTGGAAAAGGTCAGTTTTCATTCCAATCCCAAAGAAAGGCAATGCCAAAGAATGCTCAAACTACTGCACAATTGCACTCATCTCACATGCTAGAAAAGTAATGCTCAAAATTCTCCAAGCCAGGCTTCAGCAATACGTGAACCGTGAACTTCCAGAGGTTCAAGCTGGTTTTAGAAAAGGCAGAGGAGCCAGAGATCAAATTGCCAACATCTGCTGGATCATGGAAAAAGCAGGAGAGTTCCAGAAAAACATCTATTTCTGCTTTGACTATGCCAAAGCCTTGACTGTGTGGATCACAATAAACTGTGGAAAATTCTGAGAGAGATGGGAATACCAGGTCACCTGACCTGCCTCTTGAGAAATCTGTATGCAGGTCAGGAAGCAACAGTTAGAACTGGACATGGAACAACAGACTGATTCCAAATAGGAAAAGGAGTACGGCAAGGCTGTATATTGTCACCCTGCTTATTTAACTTGTATGCAAAGTACATGATGAGAAACGCTGGACTGGAAGAAGGACAAGCTGGAATCAAGATTGCCAGGAGAAATATCAATAACCTCAGATATGCAGATGACACCACCCTTATGGCAGAAAGTGAAGAGGAACTCAAAAGCCTCTTGATGAAAGTGAAAGAGGAGAGTGAAAAACTTGGCTTAAAGCTCAACATTCAGAAAATGAAGATCATGGCATCTGGTCCCATCACTTCATGGGAAATAGATGGGGAAACAGTGGAAACAGTGTCCAACTTTATTTTTTTGGGCTCCAAAATCACCGCAGATGGTGACTGCAGCCATGAAATTAAAAGACGCTTACTCCTTGGAAGAAAAGTTATGACCAACCTAGACAGCATATTCAAAAGCAGAGACATTTCTTTGCCAACAAAGGTCTGTCTAGTCAAGGCTCTGGTCTTTCCAGTAGTCAAGTATGGATGTGAGAGAGGGCTGAGCACCGAAGAATTGATGCATTTGAACTGTGGTGTTGGAGAAGACTCTTGAGAGTCCCTTGGACTGCAAAGAGATCCTACCAGTCCATTCTGAAGGAGATCAACCCTGGGATTTCTTTGGAAGGAATGATGCTAAAGCTGAAACTCCAGTACTTTGGCCACCTCATGCGAAGAGTTGACTCATTGGAAAAGACTCTGATGCTGGGAGGGATTGGGGGCAGGAGAAGAAGTGGACGACAGAGGATGAGATGGCTGGATGGCGTCACCAACTTGATGGACTTGAATCTGAGTGAACTCCGGGAGTTGGTGATGGACAGGGAGGCCTGGCGCGCTGCGATTCATGGGGTCGCAAAGAGTCGGACACGACTGAGTGACTGAACTGATCTGAACTGAACTGAGCGACTGAACTGAAGGTGAATGTGAACCTACTGTATACCACAGAGAACTCTACTCAATGCTCTGTAATGGTCTATATGAAAAGACATCTAAAAGAGGGGGATATGTCTATACACATATATAGCTGCCTGTGCTGAATAGCAGAAACTAACACCAGCACTGTAAAATCAGCTATACTCCAATAAAAATAAGGTTTAAGGTTTTTCACAAATCTTAAATTTTTCACAAGCTCACTTATGCATCTAATTCCTTTAATAACCTGTCATGTTAAGAATTTACTGGCAGATAACCAAGACAGTCTAGACGGTTGTTTAACCTCTCTGTGAATATTGTCCTCCTTCAGCTTGTTATATCCCATGGAAATGCTTAGTTTTCACTAGGGAGGTAAAAAAGCATATATATATCTCAGGATTGAACGTCTGCTGCTATACTGAATGACTTCAGCGTAAACAAGCGTGGACACGCCCCCACACACAGAGGACACGCCCACACACAGAGGACACGCCCCCAGGGGACACGCTCACACGCAGAGGACACACAGTCCAATCTCAGCCCTGGGAGTTGTCCCTCCCCTCTGAGTGTGTCCTCCACTTCCAGCAGGAAACAAAAATGGAATAAAAGCCATTTCTCCACATTCTGAAAATGTATGAGGTCTGGTTTATACTCTTTAATAGTCCCGAAAGTTAAAGAGAACTGAGTGACTAGGCCATTTCTCCAGATGTTAAGAGTTAAGATGAACTCTGGAATATTCTTCCAGCTCCATGAGGCAACTACATCAAGCACTTGGAAACTGTCACCCCCGAAAATGTTCCTCCTGCCTCCCAAGAGAGCAAGTTACGTTTCTATTAAAGACAGGATTATGTCTTTCTTTCCTTCAAGGGACCCTTTTATAAAACTGTGTGAACACGCACCCTTTGTTTTCATAGAAACGTTTATCATGAAAACACCTAGTGGCCTGCAGACCTGGAAAAACAGCATTCAAAAAGTAATTTATATGCTGACATTTACAGCACTGCCTCCTATAAAATATAATTTCCCTTGCTTAAACTGGAAAGTTGTAATGATTCTTTACTTCTGGTTGGTTCATGATGAAAATTCATTGTGTTCCTGTCACAGGCACACACTAGTGTTTATGGGATTATACATCAACATTGGGTTACAAAGCGTGTCCTGACACTCATTCAGCTGTGTCCTACCTAATCCTGTGTTAAGACAGTCTGCTAGAGGCCACCCTGAAACCCAAGTAACATTTATTATAACTGGTACTTTGCAATATCACTTATTTTTTTTAATCATTGTTATGATCCTTCTGACAGGAATCAGTTAATCCTAGAATAAAG
Organism: Oreotragus oreotragus; assembly: GCA_006410675.1. Taxonomy (NCBI): domain Eukaryota; kingdom Metazoa; phylum Chordata; class Mammalia; order Artiodactyla; family Bovidae; genus Oreotragus; species Oreotragus oreotragus. Next base: position 102,217 of record SJYX01012839.1, on the reverse strand, counting down.
TGGCCTTTGGTAGGTTAAGTATCATATCTCTTTCTTATTTAGGTAAAACGGTACAGGCGTGCTCAGTCATGTCCATCTCTTTGCGACCCCATGGACTGTAGCCGAAAGTTATGACCAACCCTGCTGCTGCTGCTGCTAAGTCACTTCAGTCGTGTCTGACTCTGTGCGACTCCACAGACGGCAGCCCATTGGGCTCCGCCATCACTAGGATTCTCCAGGCAAGAACACTGGAGTGGGTTGCCATTTCCTTCTCCAGTGCATGAAAGTGAAAAGTGAAAGTGAAGTCGCTCAGTTGTGTCTGACTCAGCGACCCCATGGACTGCAGCCTACCAGGCTCCTCCGTCCATGGGAGTTTCCAGGCAAGAGTCCTGGAGTCGGGTGCCATTGACAAACCCTAGATAGCATATTAAAAAGCAGAAACATTACTTTGTCAACAAAAGTCCGTCTACTCAAAGTTAGGGTTTTTCCAGTAGTCATGCATGGATGTGACAGTTGGACCATTAAGAAAAGCTGAGCGCTGAAGAATTGATGCTTTTGAACTGTGGTATTGGAGGAGACTCTTGAGAGTCCCTTGGACTGTAAGGAGATCCAACCACTCCATCCGAAAGGAAATCAGTCCTGAGTGTTCATTGGAAGGACTGATGTTGAAGCTGAAACTCCAATCCTTTGGCCACCTGATGCAAAGAGCTGACTCTTTTGAAAAGACCCTGATGCTGGCAAAGATTGAGGGCGGGAGGAGAAGGGGACGACAGAGGATGAAATGGTTTGATGACATCACCGAGTAGTTGGTGATGGACAGGGAGGCCTGGCGTGCTGCGGTTCATGGGGTCACAAAGAGTCGGACACAACTGAGCTCCTGAAGTGAACTGAGCTGGACTGTAGCCCACCAGGCTCCTCTGTTCATGGGATTCTTGGTTGTGGGCAGAAACACATATTCAATTATGGGACTTGTACGGCCCCTTCATGGATCACAGCCATACCAGCCTCTAAGGGGGAAGGAACGCTTTGAATATGACATATTTGTTTATACTCTAGTGCAGTCTATGATAGTAGAATATAGTAACTATTCCCACAGTTTGATGAATGAATTAAAATGTGAAAGTCACTCAGTCGTGTCCGACTCTTTGCGACCCCATGGGCTATACAGCCCATGGAATTCTCCAGTGGGTAGCCTCTCCCTTCTTCAGGGGATCTTTCCAACCCAGGAAATCAAATCCACGTCTCTCACATTGCAGGCAGATTCTTTACTAGCTCAGCCACCAGGGAAGCCCAAGAATACTAGAGTGGGTAGCTTTTCCCTTCTCCAAGGGAATGTTCCCAACCCAGGGATCGAACCCAGGTCTCCCGCATTGCAGGCGGATTCTTTACCAGCTGAGCCACCAGGGAAGCCCAAGAATCCTGGATGAATGAACGCAGGATTGCATTTAAAGAAATTAATGAACGGTGCGTACAGCCACTACGGAAAACAGTATGAAAGTTCCTAGGAANGGGATCGAACCCAGGTCTCCCGCATTGCAGGCGGATTCTTTACCAGCTGAGCCACCAGGGAAGCCCAAGAATCCTGGATGAATGAACGCAGGATTGCATTTAAAGAAATTAATGAACGGTGCGTACAGCCACTACGGAAAACAGTATGAAAGTTCCTAGGAAAACTAAAAATAGAACTATTGTATGATCCAGCTGCCCCATTTCTGGGCATGTATCCAGACAAAATTATAATCCAGAAAGGGACACGCACCACTACGTTCATTGCAGCACTGTTCACAACAGCCAACACATGTGCAACAACCCCAATGCCCACCAACAGAGGGATGCATAAAGAAGATATGGTACATAGAGACGATGGAATATTACTCAGCCACGAAAAAGAATCAAACAATGGCATTTGCAGTGACATGGATGGGCCTGGCGATTATCACACTAAGCGAATTAGGTCTGACAGAGAAAGATGAACATCATTTGTGGAATTTAAAATAGGACACTAACGAACTTACCTAGGAAACAGAAAGAGACTCACAGACATTGAATCATCCCTAGGTCGGGAAGATCCCCTGGAGAAGAACATGGCAACCCACGCCAGTATTCTTGCCTGGAGAATCCCACGGACAAAGGAGTCCATGGGGCTTCACAGAGGTGGACATGCCTGAGTGTGCACACGAGCTNGAACTTACCTAGGAAACAGAAAGAGACTCACAGACATTGAATCATCCCTAGGTCGGGAAGATCCCCTGGAGAAGAACATGGCAACCCACGCCAGTATTCTTGCCTGGAGAATCCCACGGACAAAGGAGTCCATGGGGCTTCACAGAGGTGGACATGCCTGAGTGTGCACACGAGCTCAAGGAACATGCTTTTGGACAATCCCTGCATGTAACTCAGAGGAGCCAGCCTCAGTTCAGTTCAGTTCAGTCGCTCAGTCGTGTCCAGCTCTTTGCGACCCCATGAAACACAGCACGCCAGGCCTCCCTGTCTATCACCAACTCCCAGAGTCTACCCAAACCCATGTCCATCAAGGCGGTGATGCCATCCAACCATCTCATCCTCTGTGGTCCCCTTCTCCTCCCTTCCTCAATCTTTCCCAGCATCAGAGTCTTTTCAAATGAGTCAGCTCTTCGCATCAGGTGGCCAAAGGATTGGAATTTCAGCTTCAACCTACACTTTCCTAAATTCTAGACACCTGTCACACCGTCTTGGTCGGACCCAGGCCGGGAGCCATGACGAGAGGCAGACCTCGTGAGCCTGGGGCAGCAAAACTTGCGGAGATGCCTGTGGCCTCTCCCGGGCTGGCCTTCCATCAGCCTGGCCGCAGGAGGCTCCCCACAGCCCNAATTTCAGCTTCAACCTACACTTTCCTAAATTCTAGACACCTGTCACACCGTCTTGGTCGGACCCAGGCCGGGAGCCATGACGAGAGGCAGACCTCGTGAGCCTGGGGCAGCAAAACTTGCGGAGATGCCTGTGGCCTCTCCCGGGCTGGCCTTCCATCAGCCTGGCCGCAGGAGGCTCCCCACAGCCCCGCCCGCCACTCCCCAGCCGTCGGCAAAAGCCAGCAACACCACAGGCAGGACCCCACATCTGGCTCAGAGACGAGGGTCTCGTATGCCTTTCCTTTCGCTGTACTAAGTTCACGGTCACAGATGAGCCTGGTAACACTGGTGCCTAGGACGTGGGTGTGGGGTGACGTGGTCACTCCTCCCAGTGTGGTACTGGGTAGCCAATCAGGGTCTTTTCAAATGAGTCAGCTCTTCGCATCAGGTGGCCAAAGGATTGGAGTTTCAGCTTCAACCTACACTTTCCTAAATTCTAGACACCTGTCACACCGTCTTGGTCGGACCCAGGCCCGGAGCCATGACGAGAGGCAGACCTCGTGAGCCTGAAGCAGCAGAACTTGCGGAGATGCCTGTGGCCTCTCCCGGGCTGGCCTTCCATCAGCCCGGCCCCAGGAGGCTCCCCATAGCCCTACCCGCCACTCCCCAGCCATTGGCAAAAGCCAGCAACACCACAGGCATGACCCAACATCTGGCACAGAGACGAGGGTCTCGTATGCCTTTCCTTTCGCTGTGCTAAGTTCACGGTCACAGATGAGCCTGGTAACACTGGTGCCTAGGACGTGGGCGTGGGGTGACGTGGTCACTCCTCCCAGTGTGGTACTGGGTAGCCTTCTGCAGGAATTGTGACCAGTGTGTGAAACCCACCAAAAAACGGGTTGAAAGCCTCAAATGCATGTTGCATTTGAAGAAGGAATTAACAGTTTCTGAGAGTTTAGCTACAAGAATCCTCCTTGAAGACCCATACACATGTGTGAGGACCCAACTGTGTGAAGACAAGCGTTTGCTGGCATGAGACACCTTCTTAAGTTTCCACTGTGACACCACAAGTATCTATGAAACAGATAAAAGTCGTACAGAAAACTCCAAGGCAGGGCCTCCCTGGTGGCTCAGTGGTAAAGAATCTGCCTGCCAAAGCAGGAGACACGGGTTTGCTCCCCGGTCTGGGAAGATCCCACGCGTCATGGAGCAGCTAAGCCTGTGTACTGCAACTAGTGAGCCTGTGTGTCCTAGAACCCGTGGTCTGCAATGAGGAGCCAGCTCAGTGAGAAGCCTGGGCGCCATAACTAGACAACAGTCCCTGCTNCGTCATGGAGCAGCTAAGCCTGTGTACTGCAACTAGTGAGCCTGTGTGTCCTAGAACCCGTGGTCTGCAATGAGGAGCCAGCTCAGTGAGAAGCCTGGGCGCCATAACTAGACAACAGTCCCTGCTTGCCGCTGCTAGAGAAAAGCCATCACACAGCTGCGAAGTCCCAGCACAGACACATTAAAAAAAAAACAAAACTATAAAAAATAAGGACACATTTGCATAAAGACCCTGAATCACGTCAATATTGGCATCTGCTAGGATGAGACACCTTTTCTTCTGAAGTTTCCATTAGAATAAGGACCCTGAATCATGTCAATATCAGCATCTGCTAGAATGAGACACCTTTTCCAAAGTTTCCATTAGAGTAAGGACCTGAATCATGTCGATATTGGCATCTGCTAGGATGAGACACCTTTCCTTCTGAAGTTTCTATTACAAGAAGAACCCCGAATCATGTCAATATCAGATGCTAGGATGAGACACCTTTCCTTCTGAAGTTTCCATTAGAAAAAGGACCACGAATCATGTCAATATCAGATGCTAGGATGAGACACCTTTCCTTCTGAAGTTTCCACTAGAAAAAGGACCCCGAATCATGTCAATATCAGATGCTAGGATGAGACTCCTTTTCTTCTGAAGTGTCCGTTCTGATGCCAAAACACTGCACGTGGACTAGACAAAGAGTGTGAGGAAGCCGCCTAGGTAACCCGTGGACACGTGCTGGTTCACAGGACACAGTCACACACGTGTTGGTAGGAAGACCTGCCCGGTGAAGACGGGAAGTGAGGGAAAGGAACCGTGCACACTCACTGTTGTGGGCGACGTGCGCAGATGTGAACCGCAGGGACACCTTGGCGCTCTTGAGGCGCGTCTGGCCCCAGTAGGTGATCGCTTGCAGCTCCACCGTGTAGTCGCAGCCCAGCTGCAGTGGCTCCAGGGTCACCGAGTTCTGAGACTGCAGGCGGAGGGGAGACGAGACTGTGTCAGAAGCCGCCTGGACCCTGAGCCTCCCGCCAAGGGTCCCCGGTCCTCAGGGAGCCCACCAGCTCCCACCTGACCTCCACCCGGACTAAAAGCATGGAACCTTCTCCATCTTTAGCAAAGCTAGTTGTGCCGTGGATCCAAATCAACGTCACGCCAAAGTATCTTTTTCTCTTTTTTGAAACTGTGTCACTAATCCCATTATTGGATGCTCTGCAGTCATATGGGGATGAATAACTCACTCCTAGAACTCACAGTTGTAGGACTGTATGTGTGTTTGAATTCTGTGCCATTGGCAGGATATGTGTGTGTTTGTGTGTGTGTATATTCTGTGCCTTTTGCAGGATGGGTGTGTGTGTGTGTGTCCTGTGCAATTTGTAGGGTATGTGTGTGAGTGTGTACTTTGTGCCAGTTCTAGGGCTGTGTGTGTGAATCGTGTGCCATTGGCAGGATATGTGTGTGTGTGTGTCCCTCACTCCTTCCTGGACGGCAGCTCACAGAGGAAGAAAGAGCCGTCTATAACAGCCTAGCAGAGGGTCATGTCAGCACACACCTGGAGAGACCCAGCAAACTGACACTCGCTGTATTTCCCCGATATGGATCCTCCGTCTTCTATGAGAAAATTCCCTCCGAAAGTTGTTAAGAAAAATCGCCTTGACAGAATGGTTTTTAAAGCATGTTTTTATGGCTTGCGGGTACGATAATAAGGTCCCTTACAAGAACTGGGAATTAACAGAAATAAGCTTGTGGTCTTAGAATTCAAACATTTGTCAAGGGATAGTTCACGGGCAGTTCCATGGTGGTACACTGGCTAGGATTTGGTGCTTTCAGTGTTGGGGCCAGGGTTCAATTCCCTGTGGAGAACACACACAGCAAATGGAACAGGACGCACACACACACGCACACACACACACAATGGAACAGGATACACACACACAGTGCAAAAGACAGAGGGTACATATACACACACATGCTGCAAATAGCTCAGGATATACATGGCACAGGCTTCAAACACACACACAGTCCTAGAACTGGCACAAAATGCACACTCACACACACACCCTGCAAATTGCACAGGATGCACACACCCTCATCCTTCAAATGGCACATGATTCAAACACACACACAATCGTAGAACTGGCACAAAATGCACACTCACACACACACCCTGCAAACTGCACAAGATACACACAGAAACACACACGCCCATCCTGCAAAAGGCACAGGATACACGCACACACACACACATCCTGCCAACGGCTCATGATCCAAACACACACACGATCCTAGAACTGGCACAAAATACACACTCACACACACACCCTGCAAATCACACAGGACACACACACCCTCATCCTTCAAATGGTACAGGATTCAAACACACACACAATCGTAGAACTGGCACAAAATGCCCACTCACACACACACACACACACCCTGCAAATCACACAGGACACACACACCCTCATCCTTCAAATGGCACATGATTCAAACACACACACAATCGTAGAACTGGCACAAAATGCACACTCACACACACAC
>SJYX01012839.1:79198-93964 GCA_006410675.1 Oreotragus oreotragus | reverse complement strand
ACACACACACACACACACTGCAAACTGTGCAGGATACACAGATAAACACACATGCCCATCCTGCAAAAGGCACAGGATACACGCGCACACACACACACATCCTGCCAACGGCACGTGATCCAAACACACACACGATCCTAGAACTGGCACAAAATGCACACTCACACACACACACACCCTGCAAATTGCACAGGACACACACACACACACATACATGCACACACATCCTTCAAATGGCACACGATTTAAACACACACAGGATCCTAGACCTGGCACAAAATACACACTCACACACACACCCTGCAAACTGTGCAGGATACACACACAAACACACATACCCATCCTGCAGAAGGCACAGGATACACACACACACATACACACATCCTTCAAATGGCACACGATTCAAACACACACACAATCCTAGAACTGGCACAAAACACACACACACCCTGCAAATCACACAGGACACACATACACACCGACATCCTTCAAATGGCACAATTCAAACACACACAGGATCCTAGACCTGGCACAAAATACACATTCACACACACACCCTGCAAACTGCGCAGAATACACACACAAACACACACGCCCATCCTGCAAAAGGCACAGGATACATGCTCACACACATCCACATCCTTCAAAAGGCACAGGATGCACACACAAACACATCCTGCCAACGGCACATGATTCAAACAAACACACGATCCTAGAACTGGCACAAAATACACACACACACACCCTGAAAACTGCACACGATACACACAGAAACACACACGCCCATCCTGCAAAAGGCACAGGATACACACACACACACACACACACACATCCTGCCAGCGGCACATGATTCAAACACACACACAATCCTAGAACTGGCACAAAATACACACACACATACCCTGCAAACTGCACACGATACACAGACAAGCACACACACCCATCCTGCAAAAGGCACAGGAGACACACACACACACACACACATCTTGCCAGCGGCACATGATTCAAATACATTCAAACACAGTCCCAAAACTGGCATAAAATACATACACACACACACATACACACACACATATATCCACATACACATATACACATATATATCCTACAAATGGCACGGAATACACACACACACACATCCTGCAAATGGCTGAAGACACACACACACACAGCAAAAAGCATAAAATACACACAGACACACATCTTGCAAATAGCACTAACATACACAGACACACACACATCGTGGAAAAGGCACAAGATCCACACACACACATATACATATCCTACAAGTGATACAGGATACACACACACATCCTTCAGTGTCACAGGATACACACACACACACATATCCTGCAAGTGATAACAGGATACACACACACCCCTACAGTGTCACGGGATACACACACATACACATACACATATCCTGCAAGTGATACAGGATACACACACACCCCCTCCAGTGTCACAGGATACACACACACACACACACGCACACATATCCTGCAAGTGATACAAGATACACACACACCCCCTCCAGTGTCACAGGATACACACACACACACACACACACAATCTCCTTTCAGTCTAGGGGTCACCTGATGCCACATGCACTACATATACACTATATGTACACTATACGTGCATATATTTTATCACGTCACATTCTGATTTCCATTTCTGTGATTTCCCACCTTTCTCTCTTTCAGCACTTTCTATGAGATGAACACACATCATCAATGATCACTTGTTGCAGAGTTGTACGAAGTAAAACCTGGACCTGTCAGAAAGTTTCTTACAAAGAAAACAGCATCACAGCTGGATATCAGTGATGTGGACTGGTAGAGACAAGTTTTACAATCCTTGATGGCACAGATACTGGAATGTTCATTCAAAAAAAATTGTTGCTCTCTTTTTAAAGCTCTTTTCAACATTAATTTGTGGAATTCAACCTTATAAATTAGAGAGGAAGTTGTTCATTTACATTTTATAACAACAAGATTAAAAAGTATAATAAAAGGACTTTTCTTATACATTAAGCATGTCACACAATGCAGAATGTTCAGTGTTATGGCGATCTCATTGCATGAAATGTTTTGGTAAAGATTTTATTTCTTGGTATGTGGACAGTAAGCCATCCCACGTCCTTTTAGTTAAATAGAAACATATATTGTCAAATGCACATCTTGTAAACTATCTGCAGTTTCAGCAATGACATTACAGATGGCAGCACCTTGCAATACACAACAGAAAAAGTACAAACTTTAACTCCCCACTTCAGAAGGATCGCTTAAAAAAAAAAAAGCAAATCTTAATGTCAAGGACATTTTGAATTGTACCGTTTTCACTGGCTAGACAGGTAAGACGGACGTCATTCCAGTCCCTTTGCTTTCTAGTGTTTGTGCCGGGCCTTTGGATATCAGTAAGTCAACAGACAACATTCAAGTGTCCTCAATCTGAAATGTCAGAGGCTGAATGGCCGGTGTGGTCCTCTGATCGCTGACCCTCCTCAGTCAGAGAGAAGCGATGGGAATTCATCCCTCATCCAGCCCTCTTCTGGGCTCACTGGAGGCTGCTCTTAAACCAGGCGCCTTGAGTTCAACACTCCCACAAGACACCAGGCCCCCTCCCCAGAATGGGCACTCACCCCATCTGTGGTTTTCCTCCTCTTCTTCTTGGTGGGCACAAGGGACTTGCCGCTGGCCGTCCAGCTCCAGAAGACTTTGTAGTGGTGAACTGGGATGTCGGGCTCCTCGGGGACATCCCACGCGATGGTCACGGCCACACTCCCGTCACTGCGGACGGTGGAGTTCGCCAGCCGGAGGTTGGCTGGGGCCGGGGGTGCAGACGGATCTGAAATCGCAGGAGACAAGAGTTCAGTTTTGAGGATGACCACGAACGCACCATCGACTCCACGGACAGGAGTCTGAGCAAACTCCAGGAGACGGCGAAGGACAGGGGAGCCTCGCGTGCTGCCGTCCGTGAGATCACAGAGAGTCGGACACGACTGAGTGAGTGAACGACAACCACAGAAATGTTGTTTCTGCACATGTGACGACTGCAGGGTCAACGCAGGAACACTGCCCTTTATATGTAGCATACTTGAAAACAAGCACTTCAGTTCAGTTCAGTCGCTCGGTCATATCCAGCTCTTTGCGACCCCATGGACCGCAGCACACCAGGCCTCCCTGTCCATTACCAACTCCTGGAGTTTACCCAAACTCATGTCCATCGAGTCGATGATGCCGTCCAACCATCTCATCCTCTGTGGTCCCCTTCTTCTCCTGCCTTCAATCTTTCCCAGCATGAAGAGCCACTTTTTAAGCCTCAAATTGAAATACAGTCTAAGAACAGTAGTGAAACTGAAAATCGCTCAGCTGTGTCTGACTCGTTGCAACCCTGTATTCTGCAAGCCAGAGTGGGTAGCCTTTCCCTTCTGCAGGGGATCTTCCAAACACAGGGATTGAACCGGGGTCTCCTGCATTGTAGGAGGATTCTTTACCAGCTGAGCTGCCAGGGAAGTCCTCTGAATGGTAAGACATATGCATTTCGACCATGTTTGCAATCTAGACAGTTTCATACCACTACAACCCTGCCAAATTTTCACTGTACTGAAACTGATAAAGTTCTGTAAAACACAGTCAAATTCCATTTAGGTTGGGTGACATTAAACACATCGGCAATGGTGAAATACCTTTGAAAATTTTGAAAAGAGAAAACAGAAGTCCAGGGCCAGCTCATACAAATAAGTGTTCATCTGAGTGGACCTGGAGCTGAACATCCTTGAGTCCAGAGTTAAGAGCCACATGGAGACATCAGCAAAAACAAACCATTTTTTTTTTTTAATCCACATTACGAATGGGATGACAGATGGCTAACATATTCGTCATTTCACTGTTTCATATTTGTTGCATAAACCCAGACCTTCTCAGCTGTTGAGAGAGACCAGGTCCTGGAACAACTCCCCCCAACCCCAACAAATCTCCATTTGAGATATGTATACAAGAATGACTAAGCAATGTGAAATTGGGGGTCTTTCCCTCATTTTTTTGCCATGTGTGTGGGCATGCTCAGTTGCTTCAGTCATGTCTGACTCTTTGTGACCCTATAGACTGCAGCCCGCCAGGCTCCCCTGGCCACGGGATTCTCCAGGCAAGGATACTGGAGTGGGTAGCCTTTTCCTTCTCCAGGGGATCTTCCAGATCCAGGGATCAAACCCAAGTTGCTTATGTGTCTCCTGCATTGACAGGTGGGTTCTTTACCACTAGCACCACCTGAGAAGCCCCAGAAACCGAGCAAATATAGATGCCGCTCACCACAAAGGACTTACAGATGGTTTTGCTTCAAGACGCCTGCCCAATAGTTCTAACACCATCTGCACCAGAGGAGCAAAGACGCAAACTCGATATACATGAAGAAGACTGGGCGAAAACACCCGTGTTTTTATTCTTAGGATGCTTTGCATTTTTGGAACGATGGAAATGTGAATTATTGTCTTCTTAAATCTGTTGCTTCCCTATAAGATAGCTAAGTTCTGGAGGTTTGTGCATTATTTTTTTTTTTAAGTTTTGAAATTGCTTTTCTAGGCTAATCACTAATCCAAAGCACATTATGTGATTTTTTTTTTTTTTTTGACCAAGTGGTTCTCAAACAATCAACATTAGGAACCCTCCGGGAGTGCCCAAGACTTATGCTGAGATAATGCTGTTTCAGTGAGTCCTGGGAGGGCCCAGAAATATATTCATGTGAAATATGTTTTATATAAAATAACTGTTGTTGTTTAGTTGCCCAGCCACGTCTGACTCTCTGCAACACCATGGACTGTAGCCCGCCAGGCTCCTCTGTCCTTGGGATTCTCCAGGCAAGAATACCGGAGTGGGCTGCCATTTCTTTCTCTGGGGGAATCTTCCTGACCCAGGAATCGAACTTGTGTCTTCTGCCTGGGCAGACAGATTCTTTACCACTGAGCCACTTGGGAGACTACTTTGCCAGTCTTGGCCCCTCCAGCCCCTACTCCCCACAACAGACACCCCATCTCAGGAAATGCACAATCTTCCTTCCCACGGCTCCTTCCCTAAACTTCGAGGCTGTATCCTTCCTGAGCTCTCACTGAACAGCTCCTGTGGGAATATGAATACTACAGAGTCTATCTGGAATCCCACTGTCTCTACCAGAATAACACCCCAGGCCCATTTCACCTTCCTCTCTCCCTGATTATGGGGAAGGCCTGTCTGAGTCTTTCTCAGTATGGCAGCTGGTGAATCTTTTTTTTTTTTTTTAACTTATTTGGTTTCCATGGTAGCTCAGCTGGTAAAGAATCTGCCTGCAATGCAGGAGACTCCGGTTCGATTCCTGGGTTGGGAAGATCCGCTGGAGAATGGATAGGCTTACCCACTCCAGTATTCTTGGGCTTCCCTGGGGGCTCAGACACTAAAGAATCCACCTGCAATGCGGGAGACCTGGGTTCGATCCCCACGTCAGGAAGATCCCCTGGAGAAGGGAATGGCTACCCACTCCAGTATGCTTTTATTTTTGTTTATGTTTCATTTATTTTCTTTTCAAATTTATTTGTATTTCTTTGGACATGCTGGGTCTTTGTTCCAGCATGTGGTATCTTGAGCTGGGACATCAGAACTCTTAGTTGCGGCAGGTGGTACCCAGTTCCCCGAGCGGGGACTGACCCTGGGTCCCCTGCGTTGGGAACACAAAGTCTTAGCTACTGGACCACCAAGGAAGTCCCAGCTGGTGATTCTTCAGGACATGACTTCAGAAGCTCTCACCGCCCACCCCTCCCAAAAGAGCTGGCAGTCTCCCCAAAGCCCTGTGCGTTCCTGCCATACATAACGTCCCAAGTCTGCTCCCCTGTCCCTGCTCCTCCTGCTGCTCTGGCCATGCTGGTCCCCAGGTTACTTCTTGGAGATGAAACCAGGAGCTATGGAGGCTCTTCCAATGGTTGTTGAGCCTCAATGCCTCCCCCCAGGGAGTCCTGACCTGTTCGCCTACTGCGGGTCGACCAGATGTCTCGCTCTCCAAGTCCGTGATATGTGTTCTCCTCCTTTCTCTAGTAGAATATTGCCACAGTTTCCTCCTGCCTTCATGTTCTCTGAGGCCCTTAGAACCAAATCTGTGGCGTGATTCACTCCTGAACCTACACCAGGTCAATGCAGACCCTTCTCAGAGGAAGCTAGTGTTCAAGCTCATCACCGCTTTGAAGCAAAAGAAAAATTAAAACGTGTAAAGATAATCACAGCCATTCACGTTTTCAACGATGCATGTGGATGTCTATGTGCTGAAAATACACGGCTATGCTTCTAGAAATCCAAAGTTCACAGGAAAAGAGCAAAATCATCTACATTTCTAAAGAAAGTTCCCAGTTTAGGAAAGTCAACTGGTGGTGTTTCATCATTTCCTTAATCTACGTCATTCATTCTATCATTACTCACCACCCTGGAAAAATATCTCATGCCTTACGTGTGATTGCAATAGTCCAAGATAACATCACCTAGTTTGTGAAATAGGAAGCAACCTAACTGATGAAACAGCACTAGGAAATAATGCCTTTAAATCAACTAATAGTATTTGGCTCACATTTTCTTCCCTGGTGGCTCAAAGAGTAAAGAATCTGCCTGCAATGCGGGAGACCTGGGTCTGATCCCTGGGTAAGGAATATCCCCCTGGAGAAGGGAATTAACCCACTCCAGTATTCTTGCCTGGAGAGTCCCATGGAGAGAGGAGCCTGGTGGGCTACAGTCCATGGGGTTGCAAAGAGCTGGACATGACTGAACGGCTAACTCTTTCACTTTCACATTTTCTTAAACATAAGGCCCATTTCAGGGATACCAAGATGGCATACTCCCATAATGAAGATAAGACCCTCCAATCTCTTCCTTCCCCCCTGCCCCCAAATAATCACTTAAAAATTACAGAGCCAAGAGGGAATAGCAGAGATGATCTGTTTACCAGCCCCAATTAGTCTCTGTAAACCAGCTTTTCATTTATCTGTTTAGTCACAGAAGACCTCGGATGAGCGTCTGTCTGACCTGTCTAAGCTGAAGGATTTCAATCAGTCCCCACAAATTCCCACACTGCAGCCATCCATGGCCTTGTGAAGTGGTTTCCTACATTGTGAAATGAAGTATATTCACTTTGTTGAGAGGTACAAGATCTTTTCTTTCAATTTACATAATGTTTCGATTATATGAAAACTTTGAAATGCAGGTGGAAGTTTGTGGAAAACAATTAGATGCATATGGCTGGCGCCACATTGTGATAAAGCCTCAAAGGATTCTATAAGCTACTCTTTGGTCTTTTTTTCTTTTTCCTAAATGGGTAAGGATCTTTCAATCCTTTGACCTGTAGGGTTGAACAGGTGAAGTGACCTGCCCGAGGTCATTCAGGTAAGTGGTGGCAGTCAGAAGTGAGAAAGATAGGGAGGGGAGACAGAGGGGCTGAGACGCTCATGCTCCGGCATTTATTACTCTGTAATAACCGTATGGTTCCCAGGGGGAAGGGTGGGGGAAGGGGTAGTCAGGGAGTTTGGGATGGACATGACACTCTGCTGTATTTAACACGGAGAACCAACAAAGACCTGCTGGACAGCACAGGGACCTCTGCTCAATACTCTGTAATAATCTTATGGTCACCAGAGGGAAGGATGGGAGAAAGGATAGTTGGGAGTTTGGGATGGACGTGGACACACTGCTGTATGTAACATGGAGAACCTGCAAGGACCTGCTGGACAGCACAGGGAACTCTGCTCAATACTCTGTAATAATCTTACGGTCACTAAGGGGAAGGATAGGGGAAGGGATATTCAGGGAGTCTGGGATGGACATGGACACACTGCTGTATTTAACATGGAGAACCAGCAAGGACCTGCTGTCCAGCACAGGGGACTCTGCTCAATACCCTGTAATAACCTTATGGTCACCAGAGGGAAGGATGGGAGAAAGGATAGTTGGGAGTTTGGGATGGACGTGGACACACTGCTGTATGTAACATGGAGAACGAGCAAGGACCTGCTGGACAGCACAGGGAACTCTGCTCAATACTCTGTAATAATCTTACGGTCACTAAGGGGAAGGATAGGGGAAGGGATATTCAGGGAGTTTGGGATGGACATGGACACACTGCTGTATTTAACATGGAGAACCAACCAGGACCTGCTGGACAGCACAGGGACCTCTGCTCAATACCCTGTAATAACCTTATGATCACCAGAGGGAAGGATGGGAGAAAGGATAGTTGGGAGATTGGGATGGACGTGGACACACTGCTGTATGTAACATGGAGAACCAGCAAGGACGTGCTGGACAGCACAGGGCACTCTGCTCAGTGTCACGTGGCAGCCTGGATGGGAGGGGTTAGTTTGGGGGAGAATGGATGCATGTACATGTAAGGCTGAGTCTCTTCACTGTCTAGCTGAAACTATCACAATATTGTTAATAAGCTCTACCCCAATACAAACGAAAAAGCGCTTTCTTAAAAAGAGCAGCCTTAGACTCATTAAAAAAAAGACCCTAATGCTCGGAAAGATTGAAGGCCAGAGAAAGGAGTGACAGAGAATGAGATGGTTGGGTGGCGTCACGACGCAATGGACATGAGTTTGAGCAAAGTCCAAGAAATGGTGACGGACAGGGAAGCCTGGCGTGCTGCAGTCCATGGGGTCGCCAAGAGCTGGACACAACTGAATGCCTAAACAACAAGAAGAATTGACAAAAGGGCAACAAATGAGCGTGGCTCTGTGCTAATGAAACGCTATTCGCAGAAACAAGGAGCAGGCCAAACATGGACCATGGGCCACAGAGTGCCAACCCCAAGTCAGTCTTTCTCAAGCCATGACACCATTTAGTCTCTTGGAACTGGACATAAAAGTATTAGTCGTTCAGTTGTGTCCAATTCTTTGCAACCCCGTGGACTGTAGCCCTCCAGGCTCCTCTCTCCATGGGATTCTCCAGGCAAGAAAATTGGAGTGGGCTGCCATTTCCTTCTCCAAGGGATCTTCCCAACCCAGGTCTCATAAGTGGTGCTTATTCCTTATGAGCATATGGCTGTGGTTTGTTCTTGAAATGTTGGCATCATGTTCCCATTTTACAGATGAGGAAACTGAGGATCAGAGTTTCATTCACTAGTTGGGGAGTGTAGCAGGAGAGGGCCAGAGTCACATCCCAAGATGAGAGCTTCTTTGAGGCTTAAATGAGAGCGTTTCCCCCCATCCCACTTCTCTTTCTGCCTCATCCACTCCCTCTTTACAACCTTCCCAGTCGTCTACAGAAACCCATCTCACGGGGCAGGAAGCAAACACACCCTCACAGATGAATGAAAGAGGAAGGCCATGTTAGCTCCTTTTACAATTTGCATGATTTCCAGGGCAAGATATATTTAGTATTTAGCAGGACTACCCAAATTCAGCCTTGAAAACAGTTCCTTTTATTAACACCTCTATGTAGTGCTTTTGGCAAAGGAAGATGGAACACTTGGATTTCAGAACAAAGATTTATGGTTTCCTCTCTGAACCTTTCATGATTAATTCCGTGAGCAAAAAGTAACAGGCACAATGATGGAACAACCTAGCGCCTATGATGCAGAAAATGCCAAATGAAATCACTTGTCACCCCTGGAGAAATGCAAGTCTATCTATTATCACACTGACATGAAATCCCATGAGAAAGGAGCCCTTGCTCTGTCCTGCCCAGGGAGAAAGGCCATCACCTCCTGTGAGGCACGCACCTCAAGGTGTCCCCACAACGCCAAAGGTTACATACAGAAACCCACCTCCACATTCGTACAGAAAACCAGTGTGCAAATTGCAACCAAGAGAGAGACCTTTAGATGGTCATCCTGCAGAAGACAAGCTTCATATAATATCACTTACATGTGGAACCTAAAGAATGGATGCTTTCAAATTGTGGTGCTGGAGAAGACTCTTGAGAGTCCCTTGGACAGCAAGGAGATCAAACCAGTGCATCCTAAAGGAAATCAACCATGATTATTCATTGGAAGGACTGATGCTGAAGCTGAAGCTTCAATACTTTGGCCCCTTATGTGAGGAGCCGACTCATTAGAAAAGACCCTGAGGCTGGGAAAGATAGAAGGCGGGAGGAGAAGGGGATGACAGAGGGTGAGATGGCTGGATGGCATCACCGATGCAATGGACGTGAGTCTGAGCAAACAGTAGGAGATGGTGATGGACGGGGAGGCCTGGCGTGGTGCAGTCCATGGAGTCGCAAAGAGCTGGGCTTAGGGACTGAGCAACAACCACAACCCTTAACCGCATCTTGGATGAATCAGCTTCATCTGCTTAGCGGGTCTGTGTCTTCAGTGAAGACAGTAGAATCTACCACGAATTCCAGGCATGTGTTTTCTGCTTCAGACGTGCACTCTGCAATGCTGAATACTGGGCACATTTGTCAAACCAAGAAATAGAACGATTTAATGGTGAGTGCGCGGAGTGCCCAAATGGTGCACCTTCATCCAATGAAAGCCCATTTCAACTGATGGACACAGGGCTAATCCGAGACCGGAGTGGTGCTCAGATATGCAGGAAGGGCTGGGGTAATGTGGCCCTGCTGTCTCCCCGGGACGTGTGCCTCTTTGGAGGTTGGCAGCCACGGTCACGGGACCTCTGTCCAGGTCCCACCCAGCTCCAAAGGGGATTTGTCCTGCGCGTGCAGAGGCTGTGCACTGCTGTGCCTCGTGTGTGCACAAGCCATGTTGATCTGAGAGTGCCAGACCACAAGCAGGCAACGGGGCCAGTGGGAACATGGTATGACCACACACCTGGACAACATGTGAGCTGGGCAAGTCAAGGCAGAGACTTCCTGAGCCCCGTGCGGATTCTCCCCTCTGGACCCCCCACTGACTATTTATTCGCATGGCCTCTCTCGANGTGTTGGAGAAGACTCTTGAGAGTCCCTTGGACTGCAAGGAGGTCCAACCAGTCCATTCTAAAGGAGATCAGTCCTGGGTGTTTATTGGAAGGAATGATGCTAAAGCTGAAATCCAGTACTTTGGCCACCTCATGTGAAGAGTTGACTCATTGGAAAAAACTCTGATGCTGGGAGGGATTGGGGGGAGGAGGAGCAGGGGATGACAGAGGATGAGATGGCTGGATGGCATCACTGACTTGATGGATATGTTTGAGTGAACTCCTGAGTTGGGGATGGACTGGGAGGCCTGGCGTGCTGTGATTCATGGGGTCGCAGAGTCAGACATGACTGAGCGACTGAACTGATCTGAACTGAACCATAATTATCTCTGTAAACTTCCTTTTCCCATGCAATCTAATCTGTTCACAGGTTCTACGGATTTTGTGTGGACATTGTTGATGAGACCACTATTAAGTCTATTATACTATTATTCAATTTTTGTATTAGTTTTAGGGTAGTTTCATCTACTCTGATAAACCACTTAAAGTTAATTTCAGTTCAGTTCAGTATTACAGTAAAAATAATCTGTCCCATTTTAATTAACAGCAAGACTTTTAAGTCAAAGAATTTTATTGCATAAGAATGATAATATAAACATAGGCTGATTAGCCACGTTAATTTTTTCTGTTCACCTTAACTAGATTTACAGGAAAAGTTTCATACATGGGGCAATGGGAAAAGATGAAAGAAGAAAAGAGGCAATACCTTCTTAATCAAGAATCTAGGATGCCCAAATTTCCCATATTGTTCTCTGTGTTTTGATATATTATGAATAAGAAAATAGTGGAAGAGTACAAACTTCCTCAGAAATTCTGACAATTAAATTCATTTATTTCTATGCATTTTTCCTAAGTTCCTCCATTACAAGCTGCTGTACCAAAGTGTCATTCACTCAATTACTCTTTCTCAATCATTGCTGCAGAATTATAATAATGTACCAGTGAAGTATAAAGCCCTTTTTTAAATATATAACCATTAGTCATAGATAATGATTAAATTCATTTATTTCTATGCATTTTTCCTAAGTTCCTTCATTACAAGCTGCTGTACCAAAGTGTCATTCACTCAATTACTCTTTCTCAATCATTGCTGCAGAATTATAATAATGTACCAGTGAAGTATAAAGCCCTTTTTTAAATATATAACCATTAGTCATAGATAATGATTTGCAAACCTACAGGAACTCATCCCAGTTAATGATCCTATTCATTCTTAGTTTATAAATTATTCACAAAAGGAACACTAATTAATTCAACCTGAGTGATTATCCGAAATAAAATCTTGAACTGGCTTATGAGGTTCCTCCAGTTTTATTCATTCTATTGACAAGGTCTGAGAGGTAATGTTAATGAAGACAAAAAAGAGACATACATAATAGAAGAAGGCTGTGAGAGGGAACAGAATATATGGTAAAAAAAAAAAAATAGATGGCAATTATAAACAGTGCTGCGATGAACACTGGGGTACACATGTCTCTTTCAATTCTGGTTTCCTCGGTGTTTATGGCCAGCAATGGGATTGCTGGGTCATAAGGCAGTTCTATTTCCAGTTTTTGCAGGATGGTTCAGGGAGGGAGGAGGCAGGGGAGTTCAGGATGGGGAATATGTGTACACCTGTGCCGAATTCATGTTGAATGTATGTCAAAACCAATACAATATTGTAAAATAATTAGCCTCCAATTAAAATAAATAAACATATTTTTAAAATAGATGGCAAAAGAATTACAAAGAAAATGGTGACAATTAATACTAATGGAATGTTTGGTTGTTTTAAGAATAGTAATAAATAAATATCAAAAAGAAGCTTATTCTGGTGTTTATAAGGCTAAAAGTTTTCCATTGTATTTCATGGTTAAAATATTTTAGTTTTCAAGCCATTTTTCCCTCTTAAATTAAGTTGCAAAAAGGAAATACTGTTTTTTTTTTTTAACCTGTTTTTATTTTAAGAATATAGAATATAGTTCTGGGTGTGGCTCATCTAGTGACTGGCACAACCCTGAAAATAAGTCTCTCCCTGGAATGAAGCATGTGGAATGTGTCACACTCTGCTGAAATTTACATAAAGAAGTACCAGTCCACAAAATCATATAATAAATACATAGAGCTTTTTTGCAACCCACTGCTGCTGCTGCTGCTAAGTCACTTCAGTCGTGTCCGACTCTGTGTGACCCCACAGACGACAGCCCACCAGGCTCCCCCATCCCTGGGATTCCCCAGGCAAGAATACTGGAATGGGTTGCCATTTCCTTCTCCAATGCATGAAAGAGAAAAGTGAAAGTGAAGTCTGTCTCTTATACACATCTAGATGTGTATAAGAGACAGATATATATATATATAATATATATATTAACATAGTTAATATAGTCATTAACATAGTGGCACTCTTGCTGTGAGGGAAAAGATGTCCTTGTATGTTGNTGGGTTGCCATTTCCTTCTCCAATGCATGAAAGAGAAAAGTGAAAGTGAAGTCGCTCAGTCTGTCCGACTGTTAGCGACCCCATGGACTGCAGCCCACCAGTCTACTCCGTCCATTGGATTTTCCAGGCAAGAGTACTGGGGTGGGGTACCATTGCCTTCCCCGTTGCAACCCACAGTAGATGGTAACTCTAACCTAAAGAGACACATCACAGTAGACTCAGTGCTGATTTAGTGCTAATCACTGTAGGGCCATACTTCCTAATTTATTGTGTTTTTGCTAGAGGCTGGGTTTAGAGAGCAGAAGAAAGCAGATTATCAAATGTGGGGACCAAAGCATCCAGCAACAGAGCAAACAAGGCCATTTTTAACGGTCATCATAAAGATTCTCAAATTAAGCAAGCTACGGACCCCACAGTTGTTTTGTAATAATGCAGGTTATGGGCCATCACCCAAACTGACCCTCTAGATTATTTTTTATGAATCATCATAAATCATCTGAATATTATATTTTGGAAAAATGGTTAGTTAGAAAGTAGTCTTTGGAAAAAGACCCATAATTTTATGTCAACATCTTCATTTCCTTGTTGTGTGAGTTTTATCAAGTTATTTAAATTCACTAAATGACAGCTTAACAAAATAAATGGTAATAAATTCTATCTCACAAGATTACCTGAAAGGATAGTACATGTCACAGAGTACGTATTGACTATTTGCTCATTGAAAATAACTACTCTTAATAGAGCTGAGAACAAAGCAAAGCCTGAAGATCTCTATAAGGAAATTACTACATTTCATCCTTTATTCTGACTGGTAAAACTAAGGATATCACTTAGTTTTGAAAAAATAAACTTTTTATTTTTATTATTATAGATGTGTATAAGAGACAGGAAAATTAAATCATCTGAATATTATATTTTGGAAAAATGGTTAGTTAGAAAGTAGTCTTTGGAAAAAGACCCATAATTTTATGTCAACATCTTCATGTCCTTGTTGTGTAAGTTTTATCAAGTTATTTAAGTTCACTAAATGACGGCTTAACAAAATAAATGGTAATAAATTCTATCTCACAAGATTACCTGAAAGGATAGTACATGTCACATAGTACGTATTGACTATTTGCTCATTGAAAATAACTACTCTTAATAGAGCTGAGAACAAGGCAAAGCCTGAAGATCTCTATAAGGAAATTACTACACTTCATCCTTTATTCTGACTGGTAAAACTAAGGATATCACTTAGTTTTGAAAAAATAAACTTTTTATAATATGCTATAAACATTATATCAAAGACATTTATTTAGTCTTTGGGTGTAAAATAAAGAGTCAAATAGAGAGTTTCTATAACCTTTGTTTCTTTTATTTCTAAAAATGATCAAAAAGGGGGAAATGAGCTTATAGCTCATTTATAGCTAAAGGTTTAATAC
>SJYX01012839.1:35876-54982 GCA_006410675.1 Oreotragus oreotragus | reverse complement strand
TGTACAGTTCTTCTGTGTATTCTTGCCACCTCTTCTTAATATCTTCTGCTTCTGTTGGGTCTCTACCATTTCTGTCCTTAATTGAGCCCATCTTTTCATGAAATGTTCCCTTGGTATCTCTAATTTTCTTGAAGAGATCTCTAGTCTTTCCCATTCTATTGTTTTCCTCTATTTCAGCTCTGAGAATCTCATATGGTTAAATTAGAAAGGTGATATAGCCACAACAAATAAGATCAATAAGGAATAGATCAAGTAATAGAAAGAAAACCTAGAGAATGTATTGAGATTGAAGTCATACAAAAAACATTTTAAAAAGAAGTAGTATTTACCATTGAAAAAAATGGATGTATGTGTACTTGCACAGTTCAAACCTGTGTTGTTGAAGAATATGTATGTGTATATATATACATAGAAACAGAAATATTGAGTTTCTTCAAAACCATGTTAAAGATTGTTCCTTTCCTCCATATTTTAATCACTTTTTAAAAAGCACAACTATGAACTATGTATGAGAGAATTTACAGGGGAGAAATGTGCCTCTTTTTTAAAGAGCAGAATAGAAGATTCCAAACATGTGTTTTTAAATGTGTTTTCTGTGTTAGTTAACCTAATGAAAGGAAAGCAGCTGCTTTTATAAAACAGAGGGAAAGAAGGAAGTGATAGAGACACTCGTTTAGTAGAAAGGGAGAGAAATGGGCCTCTTAATCAGGACATAGCTGTATGTAACACAAGGCTTCCTCTTTCTCACCTTTTCTCTCATTAAAATTAGCACTTTACTGCCTTCTGGCTTTTGGAAATGGCCTTCACCTTTCCTGTAATTGACACCTTCAGGCCCACAAGGTATCTACACTCTGAAAGTAGATCTAGCCTTTGCTTACAAGAAGTATCAGAGGAAATATTAGGTCAAAATTCCCTTTCCTCACCTGAGCTGCTGATTCATCTTCTACAGCAGACAATAAACACCATCCTAAATACAGTACATCAAAATATTTAAAATTAATAATTCCTTTTTTGCTTGAACACCTCAAACTCATGTAGTTTTCTCTCTTCCAGAGAGTGTTAATTATATAAGCTTTTATCTTACAAACTCTTATTCAAAATATTTACTTATTCCTAAATTCCAATATCCTTATATTCCTTCCTTCCACTTATATTCCATGCCCTCTGAGTGACATCCTGCACTTATCCTTATTGGCCTGCAAACCCTAAGACGTGCTTGTTAAACAATATAAGCCTTGAGGAACTGTTTTTATGGCTTCTAATTGGATTGCTTCACTCCATCTGCTACCAAATCTACTTGGATATACAGCCTTAAAGATATTTACACTAAAGAGAAGCCCATAAATAATTGACAGTTATATTTTCTATGTTTACTTGTTAATTTTATGGCCTTAGTAACACAAGCCCAGCTCATAATCTTCCCTGCTTTGGCTTTTTGTGAATGTGCTTCATTAAAGAATTTATAGTTCCATTAACAAATAAAATTAAATTCAATCAAAAATATAAATGCTGTGCAACCATCGTTTTAACTACCTACAATTTTAATGTGTGATTTTGCACACTGAATACCAATATTCCTGTGTGAGTGGTGTTTGTGTGTGTGTGTGTGTGTGTGTGTGTGTGTCTAAAACTGAGGTCTTTTCAACTACAAAGTAAAAAAAAAAAAAAAAAAAAAAAGCTATGCTGACCACAACAGAAGGAAAATTTGGAAAGCAGTATGTATTTCAGGAAGATTCATTCATCCACTTAGGTTTCTGTTTAAATATTCCAGTGCATCTCCTTGGTTTCCTGTGCCTTGTACCAATAGAAAATATATTTCTCTACATATTGCTTGTGCTTTCAGGCTGCAAAAAGTGGAAGTGAAAGTATTAGTCACTCAATGGTGTCCAATTCCATGCTACCCCATGGACTGTAACCCACCAGGTTCCTCTGTCCATGAAGTTCTCCAGGCAAGAATATTGGAGTAGATAGCCAGTCCCTTCTCTAGGGGATCTTCTCAACCCAGTGATTGAACCCAGATCTCCTGTATTGCAGGCACACTCTTTACCACCTAAGTCAGTATCTATATATTAATGTATTAGTGCTGTGAGTCTATTGGAAGAGAGCTGTAGAATCTAAGGCCAGAAAAAATAAAGTCAAAACAATAAAAGTCATAGTTTCCTCTGAGATAAAAATCTTCTTGTATTTACATAAACACAAAATCACCTGCTTAACATAGACATTCAGGAAACCATCATTTTGATTTATATTTGCTCTTCCTTTCTAATTTTCAAAACAATTTCATGACTATTCAAAATGGAGATAATAAATAGCCAGAAGATATCATCTATGGATTTGGACCCACAACAGTTAAGAATATAATACATATTTTATAGTTGAGCAGGATAATTAAAATAATCTTTAAAACAGTTCTGCAAAAATGGTAATATCCACAGTAACTGTAAAAAAAAAAAGAAGTAAAACCAATCAAGAAAAACTTTAAGTATATGTAAAGAATGCATTCCACAGAAAAAATCAAAAGTGACTATCTTTAACCTATAAATTTTACTACATTATCCACTGAATTTATCCTGTTCAGGCAAGAGCCTAATATTTCCTTCAGAATTTTAAATCATTACCTATCCACATGCACTGAAGAACAAATATGTATCCCCAAACTGATTTTTTTCACTCAGATATGCCAATCTTCTTCTGCCTTTAGATGTTGCAGTCTCTACCAGATGTCTGCCCTGCATCCTCTTCATCCTTCTGTCCTCAGGTCAAATGCCCCCAGCTCTGCCCACCCCAGAAAGTCCTTCTACAAGTATCTAAGTCACCACACATATCCCCAGACCATCCTAACCAAAGCAGATGGCTACCCATTGCTAATTATCATTGTGATTTATTTTCTTCTTAGAGGTCAAAACTATTTATTTCCTTATTCACTGTTTGTCTCCCTAACAAAGTACAAAAACACTTAGAAGAAGGGTTCTTATCTACCTAGCTCACTAGAGCATAACTGCACATCATATGGTTGAATGGATTTTAAATGAACCATTCTGTAGCCCCATGGAGTGCTCTTTACCTTCCCCTTGCAGTCTGCACCATGTAAAAAAGATAAAACAAAATATATTGAGAAAGTCAGAAACGAGTGTGTATTGATGTTCTCAATAAGACTCTTTGTCTCTCCCTGGTAAACAAATACACTTTATGAGTGTCTATAACGCTGATTATGACTTACACAGGTCAGTGTTGACAAGCAAGTGATTTTGAAGGGAGGCATAATTGCCTGTAAAGGAGATGAGTAATTCTAAAGGCTGAAATTTGACCCACAAGGTCCGCCTGATGGCAACAATGCTGCCTCGTGTCATATATTCTGAGGATATGGTGACAAAGTTGAGAAAGAGATGAACACAATTTCAACATCAGCCATTTTTCACAATAATTTATTTATTAAAAAATAAGCATAATTTGATTTACCGATTTAAAATTTTCAAGCAATAAAAATTTCTGAGTTTATATGAATATATCACTTAATACTCTACATTTTTCTGTTTAATGTGCTTCCATGTTCAATACTTCATGTAATCTTAAAAATACATTTTGAAGTTGGTACTACTGTTCTTTTTTCAATGAAAAAAAATGTAATCAAGGAAATGAGACTGCTGAAGAGAGAAAAGTGTCATAAAGTTGAAGGCTTAAGGAACTAAAGGCAATGGTAGAATGAAAAAGGCAGGAATATAAATAACTTTCTCTTTAGGTTGCTAGGAGCTCTGACATCTGCTTCTCTGTCTCTGCCTTCCCTATCTCCCTCCCACCTCCCCTCCCTTTCACATCTTTTTCTATTCCCATTTATCTTAAGTGTTTACCTTCATTCCATAGTCCCTTTTCAAAATAATATGTTTGGTTAATTGAGAATTTGCCAAAATATACTAGTTACTAAATCTTTGAATATGTATAAATTCTTCCCAAAACTCCATACAGGTAGCATGGCCTATTCAACTATAAAATAATTTATTTTTGCTGTTTCCTCAACTCTTTATATATTTTTATGTGAGCTTCCCTGGTAGCTCACCTGGTAAAGAATCCACCTGAAAGCAGGAAACTCCAGTTTGATTCCTGGGTCAGGAAGATCCCCTGAATACACTCCAGTATTCTTGGGCTTCCTTGGTTGTTCTGACAGTAAAGAACCCACCTGCAATGCAGGAGACCTGGGTTCGATCCCTGGGTTGGGGAGATCCCCTGGAGGAGGGAATGGCAACCCACTCCAGAATTCTTCCAATATAATCTTAAGACGTTTGGGTTTGTGCATATTTGTCTTCTTAGAAATTTTGATTAAATACTAATTTCAATTAGTAAATTTCCCCCTTCCTGAACCTGCTGAAAAATAAAATCACCTCTTCAGAACAATGTAATCCCATTTCATTTGAATTCAGAATTTTCTTCATATTATTGTATGTTATATATCTATTAACATATTTTAATCTATATATATTTATTCATAAATTTCAAGGCAAGTTATTATACATGCTAAATCACATGTGACATCATATATATGCCAATAATCAAGTGACTTAGGATAACATACATTTAGGATAAAAGTAACATCTTAGGGAAAACTCATTGGTTAAATACTTAACAATATAAATACAGATGCATATAGTTCCAAATTCTGCAAATAAACTTTCCTTCCAAAAGTGTTATAGATCAGATCACATCAGTCGCTCAATCATGTCTGACTCTTTGTGACCCTATGAATTGCAGCACACCAGGCTTAACTGTCCATCACCATTTCCTGGAGTTCACTCAAACTCATGTCCATCGAGTCAGTGATGTCATCCAGCCATTTCATCCCCTGTCATCACCTTTTCCTCCTGCCCCCAACCCCTTCCAGCATCAGAGTCTTTTCCAATGAGTCAACTCTTCACATGAGGTGGCCAAAGTACTGGAGTTTCAGCTTTGGCATCATACCTTCCAAAGAACACCCAGGGCTGATCTCCTTTAGAATGGACTGGTTGGATCTCCTTGCAATCCAAGGGACTCTCAAGAGTCTTCTCCAACACCACACTTCAAAAGCATCAACTCTTTGGCGCTCAGCTTTCTTCACAATCCAACTCTCACATCCATACATGACCACTGGAAAAACCATAGACTTGACTAGACGGACCTTAGTTGGCAAAGTAATGTCTCTGCTTTTCAATATACTATTTTGGTTGGTCATAATTTTCTTTCCAAGGAGTAAGCATCTTTCAATTTCATGGCTTCAGTCACCATCTGCAGTGATTTTGGAGCCCCAAAAATAAAGTCTGACACTGTTTCCACTGTTTCCCCATCTATTTCCCATGAAGTGATGGGACCAGATGCCATGATCTTAGTTTTCTGCATGTTGAGCTTTAAGCCAACCTTTTCACTCTGGTTTTTCACTTTCATCAAGAGGCTTTTTAGTTATTCTTCACTTTCTGCCATAAGGGTGGTGTCATCTGCATATCTGAGGTTATTGATATTTCTCCCAGCAATCTTGATTCCAGCTTGTGTTTCTTCCAGTCCAGCGTTTCTCATGATNAAGTGACAAAGAGCCATATATATATATTTAAAAATATTCTTCAACCTAGATATTTCAGGAAAACCCTTAGCTTGAACTTATTTTTTTTATATTTTCTACATCATTACTTTATAAACTCTACAATCAAGAATTTATTTATGTGTATGTGTGTGTGCCTACTGGCTAGACTGACACCTGTCTCTTATACACATCTAGATGTGTATAAGAGACAGGCCTTGATGTACTCCTTTTCCTATTTGGAACCAATCTGTTGTTCCACGTTCAGTGTTATAAGACTTTAGCAAATCATATTTGATTTCTGTCAAAATAAAACGGTTCCTTATGTTTTTTTCTCTTTCTGGTACATTTATTCTACCATGCCAAAATAAGAAAGTTTGCAGTAGGTTCTTATTTTGTTTTTGAGCATAGTGTTTAATGGCCTTTTCTGCTGTCTGAGGTTTCAAAACCGTTACTTTTATCTGAGGCTTTTTTTTTTTTTTTTTTGCTCTCATACTTTCCTGAATATTAATTACACGTGTAAATTTCTCTTAACAACCACATCTCAGTAAGAACCAAAATCAATGTATTCCTCCCATCACATTTATTCTGGTCAGCCTCTTCTCCCATTACCCAGGTGACAAGTTGACAAAGTATCAAGCTTTAATTCTGTTTTGTTTTTCTTGGTGAGAAAATAATGATACAATGGATAATTTATGTCCTCATTTCAGCCAGCATTAAATCATGGACCTGAGAGCTCTAACAGTTTGGAGGTCTTTCTCATCTAGAGTCTATGGGATGTATAGGTTTCATTAAAAACAAACAAACAAACAAACAAACACACAAACTTTTAGTATTATTCAAATACAAGGTGTCAGTTCAGATATGTAGTTTCATTCTACAAAAAAACAATGTATGTGACTGGAAAAAGTTGATTAAAATTTTGTATCATATCTCCCTGTTAAGAAAAGTATTTTCAGACTCCTAGGGGATGTGTCAAAAAATAACAAATAACAAGTTAAAGCCATTTTCTCCACTTCTGCAGGCTTCCAGCTACCTTTTCCAAACCTAGATTCTGAAATATAACTCATGTCAGTTGTCTCTTCCCCAGCTCATGTGATTTACCTGCACTTCCTGGAACACACAGTTCAAGTGTTTCAAGCAGCTTTTATTACCTTCCCACATCCAACTTCCACAAACTTGTCTACTTTCTGCTTGAAGAGCACATTAGCTTCTCAGTTTCTGAGTTTTGGTGGAAAAAAAAAAAAAGGAAGACTGAACATATGCACTTTTCTTCTCTGTTATAATTACCATAAAATGATGATAAAAAGTATTTAAAGTTATAAACCTCTAATTAAGAAAAACATGAAAATACAACCATCAGTAGAAGAAAAATATAGTTCTAAACAAATAAAAATGAAAGATGGAATTTTTTTTAAAGGATACAATAATAGTAACCAGAAAAGTAAGCCTGAGAAAAACTTGTCTTTGAGTTTACAAGGTACAGAATATAACCCAGGAATCTTAAGCTTAATGTTATGAAAATACACACTGATCTGTCAATGCATATGGTGTTATGCTGGACATCTGATGGATTTTTTAAATTCCAAAGGCTCATATTCTTTAAACATTATTTGTAGATTCCATATTTACAGATTGGCCTGCTCACCAAAATTTATTTGTAACCTCAAAATCAATACTTGGGCACTTATGTGTTTATTTGTGGACATGTACACAGAGGAAAAAAGTCACTGGACACACACTTTAAGCTTAATGTTATGAAAATACACACTGATCTGTCAATGCATATGGTGTTATGCTGGACATCTGATGGATTTTTTAAATTCCAAAGGCTCATATTCTTTAAACATTATTTGTAGATTCCATATTTACAGATTGGCCTGCTCACCAAAATTTATTTGTAACCTCAAAATCAATACTTGGGCACTTATGTGTTTATTTGTGGACATGTACACAGAGGAAAAAAGTCACTGGACACACACATTCCCAACTGAAGTCAAACAAGGCAAAGCTCTGAATTATTTCAGCTCTCATGCTGTAAACAAGCATTCTTTTCAAAGTCAATTTAGTACCATATATATATATTTTTTTTTTAATTTTTCTACTTTTTCCCGGTGATTAGAGAATTCAAATTAATTGAAGAATTTAAATATTCTCCCAAGTATAGTACTGAAGTGTTGCTTAGTGTTCCTAAGTTCAAGGCTGTGATATACTTTATAGGGTAAATGTGTGTATTAGATCAGCTTCATTCATGTGTAAGTTATAGTGCTGTTGGCTATGAGCTCAATCTTAATGAATCAAGAAGAAGATACATCCAGAAAAATAAAGAGGAAATGCATCAGTTTGTCTATAAGAGTACTTCAGAACATGCTAAAGCAACATCTATAATACAGAATGAGAATATGGAAGATACAAGTAACTCAACTTGTGGACTCATGAGATGATGACCCATTTTTATAAAAAAAAATTAATGGATGGCACTAGTGTGAGGCCGAAAGCCAGAAACATTTACAAATAACATTACCCAGAATCCGAAAAATGTTAAACCCTTTACAGCTAGTGCTGGCTGGCTTGGCTATTTGCAAAGATAACACAGCAGTTGTGGCAGATTCTGCAAGTAAATGGAATGTGGAAGAATTTTAAAACACCTGCTAAATGTTCTTCAGGAAAAGGATTTTGTGAAAAAGCAGATTTTTCAACAATGAAGAGACTAGCTTGTTTTACAACAACATTGCTAGCAAGCAAACTTACCTTACATATTTTGTATTTTGGTTGATAAAAATCAAAGAGCTGACTCATTTGAAAAGACTCTGAAGCTGGGAAAGATTGAAGGCAGGAGAAGAAGGGGACCATAGAGGATGAGATGGTTGGATGGTATCACTGATTCAATGGACATGAGTTTGAGTAAACTCCAGGAGTTGGTGATGGACAGGGAGGCATGGCATGCTGCAGTCCATGGGGTTGCAAAGAGTTGGACATGGACTGAACTGAATTGACTAATTCACTCATTCAGTCTCTATGGTAACTTCCTAGAGTATAACTATGGCAAATTATGAGAATTAACTGTACATTCAGCAGAAATTCCAGTTTAAGCTTTACAGTTCCCTTTAAAGATGATTTTAAAGATCATCTCATGCTAATACCATCAATTAGAAAACCATATCAAGAGAAACAAAGAATATTTAAGATGGGTAGAAGAGGTCTTTACTAAATCTAATTCAGGAAAAGACTGGTAAATTCCAAAGCAGCTGTGCAAAAGATAAAGAAAGATCAAGGACAGAAGCTTGTCAGATAAACTGTAGTCTATGATGTGCACAAATGTCTTGAGTATTTCAGGGACATTGTCTATACAAGTGAGTAATGTTAGTAAACCAAGTGCTCATGAATCCATAATCTACTGATTAGAATCAGTATGGAAGGATCAATGATTTAGGAACTAGGTCATTATCCTGGTCGCATTTTTAAATTGGCCTATTTCCTATTAATATGACAGCAATAAAAATTTCTGCTGACTCTTTCTGAGGAAAAACAATTAGAGCCAATTGGGAAGGAGAAGGATGGGTATCACAGAGTATGTGAGGGAACTGAGTAGTCACCCTGAAGAAAGACACCCTGAGAGAAAGACAAAGGATTTCTTTAAACTTTTGAGCATGTAGTATAGTGTGTACCTTAAATTTACTTTTATTTAATAAAATAAAAAGCAATGGTTGAAAAATTACAAAGAGGAAGATCTCAACTAACTGTCGCAGGTAACCCTGAACATATATTCATTCAATAATAAAACGGAATGCATTGAGGGGTTCTGTTTTTCCCTTTACTGCAATAATTAATCAGAAATAGAGCAGTGCTTTGTCAGGGAGGATATGCAGGGAATTTCCCTTTGGGTGAAAGGATGTACCAAATGATGTTCAGGTTCCCAACCTCTAATTCTCCAATATGGTGTATATAATTCTCCTTATAAAAATGCATTAGCACAAGTCAATAAACAAATAATAAGATAATGAACAATATGTATGGATAGGAAAATTGTCAGGTAAATAAAACCTTTACTAAAACCTACTTGCTTTATATAAACAACTTGACAGGGAAATCTTGCTACACTATTTGGAATAAACAATATCTTTCAAACGTGATTCAGTAGAGAAGCATAAAGCAAAAAGAATTGAATAGTGTATAGCAACAGTAACCACAGGGTAACTAGGAGAAAAAAAGGATAGATGCACAGGATTAATTAAATTACAAATGTAATCACCTCAAGGAAACCAAACACAGGCTACAGAACAAAAGCTCACTCATCAATAACTGCAATTAATAAGTCACTCCAGATGTTTAAGAGATTGGTCCTCAGAAGTTATAAAACAGAATTAACATGCTGGTGCCACCACTTCTGGTTTTGGTTTTGCATTCTCATCTCTAGGAGTGACAATATCTTTAAGCCATAGCTTTCTCATTTATAAAAAAGGAATGAATAATAATAACACCTCATTGCATTGTTATAAGGATAACATTAGACAACGTAAAGGCCTTAGTACAGACCAAGCACAGAGTATAACCACCAAAACCTTTAGCAACAACACTAACAATATAAATTACTGTACTGTCATCATCATATCCAGCTGGAAATAACTGGAATGACTTCATTGAAAACAACAGCATAAGAGCAGATTCTTGAAGAAAGGCTAAGAATTAGATATGAAGTACTGTGAAGGGAATATTTCAGGGGACCAAATACTGTAGGGAAAAAAGTCACAGAGACAAGACATAGTTTGACTGCTAACCTGATGACCAACTCCATAATGGGGATGATCTGGAGGGAAGATGTGGGGTGGGAGGTGGGAGGGGGGTTCATGTTTGGGAGTTCGTGTAAAAAAATAAATAAATACAAAAAAAATAAAAAATAAAAAATAAATATAATTTTTTTCAATATGCAAAAAAAAAAAAATTGACTAAAATCCTACTTTCCCATTGCCCAGATTAAAAACAAACAAACAAACAAAAAAATGGTGTCATCACTGACTCCTTTCTTTCTTTAATATCCCATCATTTGTACAATCAATAAGTCTTATATGCTCACATTTTAATTTGTTTCAATTTAAAAAACATTTTTAAAAATTTGACTACTTGTCACCACCATGAGTGCCACTACCCTGGCTAATGAAATCATCTCCCACCTTATGTGATATTGAAATCCCTGAGGCTAAGAAAACTTATCACCTAAAACTTATCCAAAATAATAATAATAAAAACAGTATAGTGTGACTTCCAATGTCACCCAGGAATATTGTTTAACAAGCCTATGCAAGGAATATATAGTTTTAATCAAGATGGCCTTAATGTTCCCCTCAGCTCTACTTAAATTATAAAGATCAAAGCAGAAATGAATGAAAAAGTAATGAATGAAAACAACAGTAAAGATTAATAAAGCCAAAACCTGGTTCTTTGAGAAGGTAAACAAAATTAAATGATCTATACACAGGCTTCTTTCTAACTATAGGCCCTCAACCTTCCTTTTCTTAGAGCATTTATTTCAGAAAGCTTTATAATTGTAAATTCTCTCTCTGTCCGTTTGTGATGTATAAAAAACTTCTTAAAAGCCTGTAACCAGTCCATCCAAAAGGAGATCAGTTCTGGGTGTTCATTGGAGGGACTGATGCTGAAGCTGAAACTCCAATACTTTGGCCATTTCATCTGAAGAGTTGACTCATTGGAAAAGATCCTGATGCTGGGAGGAATTGGGGACAACAGAGGATGAGATGGCTGGATGGCATCACCGACTCGATGGATGTGAGTTTGAGTGAACTCCGGGAGTTGGTGATGGACAGGGAGGCCTGATGTGCTGTGATTCATGGAGTCACAAAGAGTTGGACACGACAGAGTGACTGAACTGAACTGAACTGAACTGACTGAACCAGTTTTCTGATGCAAGCCTGACTTTCTCATGGACCTGAGAGCCATTCCTTTGAAATGTAATCATCAAAGAAGATAAATCTCCTTTCTCCCCATCTCCATGGAAGGTAGGAGCCTACCTTCAATCAATCTCAATTAGCAAAATTAGAAGCTTAATTGCAGAGCAAAAGAGTTGAAACGTCAGGAATAATTCAGTGTGGTAGACATATTCAACTGATAAGTCTCTCTGATAATATTCTCCAGTATTTTTCCAGTCAATTCAACTCAGTGATGAAAAACTCTCCTCCCTTTTGTTTCAGGGAAGCTAAGGTCAGACTTCAGTTTTGGTTTTTTACACTACTGGAATAGCCTTGAATAAAGTTTTCCCTGCCTTTTAAACTTTGGTGAAATTTTTGCTTTGCCATTCTCCAGGATAATGGATGTATCTTTGATTTTTATTAGATTTTGTTAGAGTTCAGACACAATAAAGATAAACACTGGGGCTTCCCCAGTGGTTCAGTGGTAAAGAATTCACCTGCAATGCAGGAGACATGGGTTTGATCCCTGAGTTGGGAAGATCCTCTGGAGGAGGAAATGGCAACCCACTCTGGTGTTCTTGCCTGGGAAATTCCATGGACAGAGGAGCCTGGCAGGCTACAGGCCATGGGGTTGCAAAGAGTGGTGCATACCTGAGTGCACACATGCATACACGTAACACACCACAGCTGTATTCTGAGTACAAGTCTTTTGCCTCAGTTTCCTAGGTATTTTATTATTTTTGATGTGGTGGTAAATGGGACTGCTTCCTTAATTTTTCGATCTGATCTTTCAGTGTATAGAAATCCAAGAGATTTCTGTGTATTACCTTTGTATCCTGCAAGTTTATCAAATTCATCGATGAGCTCTATTAGTTTTCTGGTAATATATTTGACAGGGGGCAGGAGGAGAAGGGGACGACCGAGGATGAGATGGCTGGACGGCATCACGGACTCGATGGACGTGAGTGTGAGTGAACTCCGGGAGTTGGTGATGGACAGGGAGGCCTGGCGTGCTGCGATTCATGGGGTTGCAAAGAGTCGGACACAACTGAGTGACTGAACTGATGAGAGTGAAACAAATTTTCTCACCATAACAATTGCAACCACAAAATCTTACGAGCTGAAGGATATGCTAACTAACCTTATTGTGGTAACATTCTGATATATATATACATATATACACACACACAAAGATACATGTAAATTCACACATGCTCATATATATGAAATAATCTCATTGTACACCTTAAACTTACTAAATATTTTAAGTCAATTATACCTCAATAAAACTAGGAAAAAAAACATTGCAGAACATATGTATTCTAGATATTTGCCTTTTGCTTGTCCTTCTGCCTTTCATCCTCTACAAACTCATATTTCGCATTTAGGACCAATTTAAGTTTTCCCCAGTGAGTTCACTCTAAAATTATCAGAGTGAAGTGTAGGTGTTACTCATTTCACAGAGGAAATTGGGGGAAAATATATGTATCAACTTAAAAATTGTATGAATCATTGTACTTTCTGTGTATCCCTTTTGCCTCTGCCATCCCCAGACATTTCCTTATCTTAGCTCAATTTCTACACAGTGCCCAGACACATGGTCTGTCTCCAGTTCTTCCCAGAATGCCTTTCCAACCTTTTTTTTATTAGGCTACTCTGATCTAATTTCCGTCTTTCAAATTACATAACCACACAAAGTTCCATTTCTCTTTCCCTTTTAGTTTCACTCTGGAAGTGCATTGGTTCAGGTCTCTCTGTGAACATATTTTAATTGCATGAAGTTTAGTTAAAGAAGACTTATGTCTCTTCTAAGAAAATGCCAAATCTAAAAAATAAAATCATAAACACAGTAGTTTTAGTGTATTTTTCCTGTTGAAATGGAACCAGCTGAAGGGAAAAAAGTATCCTATATATTTGAAGAGAGCATGCATGATCTTATTGGCTATAATAGAGAAAGTATCAGGCATTATGAAATAAGAAAATTTTTGTCTTCTTTCTAAATACTTTCTGAAAGAAATTCATTTCCAGGTAGCATGCAGTCATAAAGAATAACTTCAAAGATATGTGCTTAAACATTAAGACTAATTTGGTATTACCAAAGACCAAAAGCAGAATGGCCACATATTCCCAATATATGTATAATAGTAGAGTAGAAAATTCACAGAAGACACATATCTGACAGGCTGACTCACACAGCATGCCCATAAACATAGACACAGACCCAAACACACATCCGTGCTCCACACCCCATGCAAATACTACCTACCGTTCAGCCATGCTTCATTTTTTTCAGCTCACTGAGTTTTCTTTTTCTGTTATCACTAGTTATTTTTGAAAAGTTTCTGTCATTCTTCCCTATATTGTCCCCTCATGGAAAGTCTCATGGAAAGTCTCACAGGGTTGAGTGTGGCTTCACAGTCAGCATCCTGTCCTGGTTTCACTATATTCCTGGGTCTGGCAGGTTGTCTGTGGCAGGTGAGTTAATCTAACCGAGCCTTTCACTGTGTAGCTACATCCCTCATGCCAGACCCACAGCCTCTCTTCAGGCAGAATCATGAGGGTGGCCGGAAATATCACTTCTGTGTAATACTTGTCCACTTTATTTCTGTTACATCAAAAAATGAATTCAAATCAGGGTTTCTTTTGTTCTGTGTTTAAATATTTGTTCACTTATATCCAAGGATCCAAGTATATTCTTTTTTTTTCTTAAGATGAAGTGCAATGCAATGCTATAACCAGCAACAATGACACACATAAAACTACCCATCTGTTATTCCCTTCATTAAAATATGCCAAGAATAAAGACACTACAAGCAATTTACAGAAATATAAGAATGAACTTAGGGAGGGCAGAATGAGCTCTGTGCACATGTACATGAGCATTTGTGGTTTAGTCACTAAGTCATGTCCCATTCTTGTAACCCTGGAGACTACAGCCCACCAGGCTCCTCTGTCCACGGGATTTCCCAGGCAGGAACGCTGGAGTGGGCAGCCATGCCCTCCTCCAGGGCATCTTCCAGACCCAGGGAATGAACCCAAGTCTCTGTTGTCTCCTGCACTGACAGGCAGATTCTTTACCATCGAGCCACCAGTGCAGCCCTTCTTTGAGCACAGCTCTCATCTTTGGCAGCCTTTACGAAACGGGTGGAGAAGAGAACAAACACCTTCAAGATATTAAACATTAAATTGAATCATATTCTCCACAAGTATAGGATGTTTACATTGGACTTCACGTTGCTTTTCACTATTTCAATAAGAAGTATGTACCTCTATGTGGCTTTACTTATAGTTCTTTCCAGTTGCTATATGGGTGTAATTAGAAATGGGTCACTTTCATTTTATAGAGTTTCATATAAATGTATTGCTGGAAAGTCATTTCTTCCAAAGCAAGTATCCATTATTTATTAATGTCTTCCAAACTGTTTTGCACAAGGAGCGACTGTAGAGATCTCTCTCTAAATACACAAACAGAAAGTTACTGTTTATGTGTGCCAGGCATACTATGTTTTCATGACCTTATGTTATTATGAAGGTACCACAGATAGATAGCAAAACAATCCAGCTTCCAATCTGACCAAAACACTTGAAAGAAAAAAGCATTATTTATGAAGTAGTCATTAAAAAAAATTCCATCCTTTTATGGCCCAAATCCTAAAATAATGTTTGTGTTCCACAAAGGAATCAGTGATTAGGCAAATTCTTGAACTAACATTTGAGATTCATCATGTTATTTAATTCTGAGCCCAATTATTACTTTTCAAGTAAGTGATAATGAGAAGCAACCAAATATCCTTTTATTATATCTGTTAATATCTGAATTATACAAATTGATTTAATTTTTCTCCTCAAGTTATGAGTTTAGTAAGTATTTTTAGGAGCAAAATTGCTGAATATCTAATATTGCTTGATCACTACTCCTTTTGAATTGTTCTCTGGTGGACATGGGTGCTGGTGTACTGAAATCCTTCTCATCAGCAATTTCCAATGTCTTATAAAACATAAACCAATATGTGGAGCAGATACTTATGTGGAGCAGATACTATGTCTACATGTGTCTTAGAAAAGCATCATTTTTCTGGCAAAAGGGTCTGTTCTGATTTTAAAGAAGTAGAAGGTTTATATGACTTTATTTTTATAGACATTTAATCATATGTCAAGGGGATCTATCACTCACTTTTTCACAGAGAGCATTATAAAGTTTTTTAGTGTGCCTTCAGCTTCCTAATAAGTTACCAGTACCATAATTACTTCCCTGGTGGCTCAGCAGTTAAAGAGTCTGCCTCCGGTGCAGGAGACCTGGGTTCGATCCCTGGGTCGGGAAGATCCCCTGGAGAAGGAAATGGCAATCCACTCCAATATTCTTGCCTGGAGAATCCCATGGACGGAGAAGCCTAGTAGGTTACAGTCCACGGGGTCGCAAAGAGTCAGACACGACTGAGTGACTTCACCTTCACCATAATTACAGTAAAAAGTACAACACAGTTATAACAACTGCATCTCCAAACACTATTTGTAGATGCAAAATTATTTTTACATAGCATTAGTATGTTCTTGCCTGGAGAATCCCAGGGACAGGGCAGCCTCATGGGCTGCCGTCTATGGGGTCACACAGAGTTGGATACGACTGAAGCGACTTAGCAGCAGCAGCAGCATTAGTATCTCATTTTAGAAGTCTATATTGAATAGGCTCACTTTCCAATATAAGGTTTCATTTATATAAATTCTCTTTTGAAGAAATATATTTAAATTAAAAATATTCCTTCTGCATTCATAGGTGAATGCCAATCAATGTGAACAAATTCTAAAACCAGTTAAATGAAAGTAAAGATCAAATACTGATTTCTGCTGTCTTTATTATTATATCTGTTACTGACTTTATATCCTGAGTTGCGTTCTAGTAATGGTGGTGGGTCAAAAAGATTCTTCAGTTCAGTTCAGTTCGCTCGTTCAGTTGTGTCTGACTCTGTGAGACCCCAAGGACTGGCCCTGCAGTATGCTAGACCTCCCTATCCATCATCAACTCCCGGAGTTCACTCAAACTCATGTCCATTGAGTCAGTGATGCCATCCAACCGTCTCATCATGTGTCATCCCCTTCTCCTCTCATGTTCAATCTTTCCCAGCATCAGGGTCTTTTCAAATAAGTCAGTTCTTCATATCATGTGCCCAAAGTATTGGAGTTTCAGCTTCAATATCAGACGCTTTACCATATGAGCCACTGCTGCTGCTGCTGCTAAGTCACTTCAGTCGTTCCCTATCCATCATCAACTCCCGGAGTTCACTCAAACTCATGTCCATTGAGTCAGTGATGCCATCCAACCGTCTCATCATGTGTCATCCCCTTCTCCTCTCATGTTCAATCTTTCCCAGCATCAGGGTCTTTTCAAATAAGTCAGTTCTTCATATCATGTGCCCAAAGTATTGGAGTTTCAGCTTCAACATCTGTCCTTCCAATGAATATTCAGGACTTCCAATGAATATTCAGGACTTATGTCCTTTAGGATGACTGGTTGGATCTCCTTGCAGTCCAAGGGACTCTCAAGAGTCTTCTCCAACACTACAATTCAAAAACATCACTTATTTGGTGCTCAGCTTTCTTTATAGTCCAGCTCTCACATCCATACATGACTACTGGAAAAACCATAGCTTTGACTAGATGGACCTTTGTTGGCAAAGTAATATCTCTATTTTTTAACATGCTGTCTAGGTTGGTCATAGATTTTCTTTCAAGGAGCAAGTCTTTTAATTTCATGACTGCAGTCACCATCTGCAGTGATTTTTGAGCCCCCTAGAAAAAGTGTGTCACTGTTTCTGCTGTTTCCCCATCTATTTGCCATGAAGTGATGGGACCAGATGCCATGATCTTAGTTTTCTGAATGTTGAGTTGTAAGCCAACTTTTTCACTCTCCTCTTTCACTTTCATCAAGAGGCTCTTTAGTTTAGTTTAAATACATGTGTAAAACACATGCATTTTTCCTTCCTCTGAGTAGCTTTTGATTGAAAAATAGCATGAAAAAACACCTCTGCCCCCGTAATTTGTAAGTTCTGTTTTACAAGAATACAGAGGCCTACATTTCCTAATCTAAATATTTAAAAATTACAGGTCTAGCTAGTAAACTGTTAAAGAGTTTTGTTTTTCTCAACGAAAATACCTTTATACTGACAAAATGAAAAGAATGTGTAAAGCTCTAGATTTTACTTTAAGTATATAAATTCATCTTTATTATAATTTGTGATTACATTAGAAACCAACATGAATCTCTTTATTAAGATGTGTAAATTATTATGGGCATCTGCTTTCCACTTTTACTTGAGAATGCTAAAGAGGTCAATATCTTAGTGTTATTACATCAAGTTTTTACCTCATTGGAAACCTGCAAGGGTCTCTTGATCCTTCCAGGTCACTACACTCTCTACAGACCTGTTCTCACTCACATGTTTCCTGGATTTCCTTATAAATTTCAATAGGCATCTTGGCAACAGAACACTATTGCTCTGCTGGTTTCTATGTTGGTTGACACTGTATTAAGTGTTATATAGAAGGGGACGACCGAGGATGAGATGGCTGGATGGTATCACTAACATGACGGACGTGAGTCTGAGTGAACTCCGGGAGTTGGTGATGGACAGGGAGGCCTGGTGTGCTGTGATTCANACTATTGCTCTGCTGGTTTCTATGTTGGTTGACACTGTATTAAGTGTTATATAGAAGGGGACGACCGAGGATGAGATGGCTGGATGGTATCACTAACATGACGGACGTGAGTCTGAGTGAACTCCGGGAGTTGGTGATGGACAGGGAGGCCTGGTGTGCTGTGATTCATGGGGTTGCAAAGAGTCGGACACAACTGAGCGACTGAACTGAACTGATACTTAATATAAGTATTAAGCTACTATGTGAGAACATGTTATACAATATATGCTCTTGTACACTCATTAGATATAACCCAGTGAGTGCTTCTGCTAAGATATACAATGAAATGAAAATTCAGGAGACACCAGAAAATCTCTGTCTTCCATCTCATGCCTAAGCTTAGGTAAAGAGACAGAGGTTTTCCAACTATTTAAATTGGTATTTTTAGCTAACTAGGATCTTTTGCAGCCAAAGATGGAGAAGCTCTATACAGTCAGCCAAAACAAGACCAGGAGTTGACTGTAGCTCAGATGTTGAACTTCTTATAGCCAATTACAGACTGAAATTGAAGAAAGTGGAGAAAACCACTAGACCATTCAGGTATGACTTAATCAAATCTCTTATGACTATACAGTAGACGTGATATAGATTTAAGGGACTAGATCTGATAGACAGAGTGCCTGATTGAAC
The DNA here is from genome assembly GCA_006410675.1 of Oreotragus oreotragus. Taxonomy (NCBI): domain Eukaryota; kingdom Metazoa; phylum Chordata; class Mammalia; order Artiodactyla; family Bovidae; genus Oreotragus; species Oreotragus oreotragus. The sequence goes on along the minus strand of SJYX01012839.1, from coordinate 36,196 downwards.
TATGGATGGAGGTTCGTAACATTGTACAGGAGACAGGGATCAAGACCATCCCCCAGAAAAAGAAATGCAAAAAAAGCAAAATGGCTGTCTGAGAAGGCTTTACAAATAGCTGTGAAAAGAAGAGAAGTGAAAAGCCAAGGAGAAAAGGAAAAATATAAGCATCTGAATGCAGAGTTCCAAAGAATACCAAGGAGAGAAAAGAAAGCCTTCTTTGGTGATCAGTGGGAAGAAATAGAGGAAAACAATAGAATGAGAAACAGTAGAGGTCTCTTCAAGAAAATTAGAGATACCAAGGGAACATTTCATGCAAAGATGGGCTC
>SJYX01012839.1:0-21396 GCA_006410675.1 Oreotragus oreotragus | reverse complement strand
GTCTTCTTTGGAGAAATGTCTATTTAGTTCTTTGGCCCATTTTTTGATTGGGTCGTTTATTTTTCTGGAATTGAGCTGTATAAGTTGCTTGTATATTTTTGAGATTAGTTGTTTGTCAGTTGCTTCATTTGCTATTATTTTCTCCCATTCAGAGGGTTGTCTTTTCACCTTGCTGATAGTTTCCTTTGTTGTGCAGAAGCTTTTAATTTTAATTAGATCCCATTTGTTTATATTTGCTTTTATTTCCAGTATTCTGGGAGGCGGATCATTGAGGATCCTGCTGTGATTTATGTCGGAGAGTGTTTTGCCTATGTTCTCCTCTAGGAGTTTTATAGTTTCTGGTCTTACGTTTAGATCTTTAATCCATTTTGAGTTTATTTTTTAGTCCTGAGTTCTTAACTTTTGGTTCTCCAACTCCATGAGGCTGCTGAAAGCTGACCTCATATTGTAATCCTTCTAGTTGTTGCTTCCTTCTCTTTTTTTAGCCTCTCTGCTGTTTGTAACTTAGGAATCGGCACATGCCTGTGGGAAGAGTATAGTTCAATTCTATGCCAAGCTCACTTCAGTGAGCTTTTGTTCTTTCCAGAATTCTAACCTGCTCAAATCGTAGTTCCTTTGGTTGCTGTTTTCTACTTGTTTTTGATAAGTGTGTTTACTTCAAAGTACTTCACCATTATCAGATGCAGTGAATTGCAATCATTTTATACACTGAAATTTAAAATAAGCAAACATTATTTTAATGAGTATTAAGCAACCCACTGAAGTGAAAGTTAAGTGTTGGTCAGTCAGTCATATCTGACTGTGACGCCATGGCTGTAGCCCACCGGGCTCTGTCCATAGGATTCTCCAGGCAAGAATACTGGAGTGGGCAGACATTCCCTTCTCCAGGGCATCTTCTCGACCCAGGGATTGAACCCAGGTCTCCTGCACTGCAGGCAGATTCTTTACCATCTGAGCTACCAGGGAATCAACCTACTAACATATCATATGGATATGTGTTTACACCTAAAACTGTTCTGCTTTCAAGCAGGTTACTTCTAGACATCCAGAACAGAGTGACAAAATTTCTTTCCTCCAATGAATTGCACAAAAATTATTGTTTTGTTGTAAGATAATTCAGTTTTAATATGAGATGTTGACACTCTGTCTTCCAAAGAGATTGTACAATTTTACATCCCACTAATAGTAATGAGAGAGAGGTTTGTTCCTCCACATTCTTGCCAGGATTTATGTTGTCAGTGTACTAAGTCTTATACATACATTTTAATTTTTAAATATTAAATATAACATCTTCCCCAGCTTTGAAATATAATCAACATACACTGTCTTATAAGTTTAAGGTATACAATGTGACGGTTTNGAGGTTTGTTCCTCCACATTCTTGCCAGGATTTATGTTGTCAGTGTACTAAGTCTTATACATACATTTTAATTTTTAAATATTAAATATAACATCTTCCCCAGCTTTGAAATATAATCAACATACACTGTCTTATAAGTTTAAGGTATACAATGTGATGGTTTGATACAAACATATATTATGAAATAGTTACCAAAATGAGGGTAGTTAAACTTCCTCACCTAGCATAATTATCTTCTGCTTGTGTTGGGGGAGAAAATTTAAGATCTACTTTCTTGGCAACTTTCAAATATATAATGAAATATTTTAACTGTAGTCACCATGCTGTATGTTAGATCCTCAGAACTTATTCATCTTATAATTGGAAATTTGTATGTTTTGACCAAAATCTCCACAGTTCCCCTATCTTCCAGTCTCTGCTGCTGCTGCTGCTAAGTCACTTCAGTCGTGTCCGACTCTGTGTGACCCCATAGACGGCAGCCCACCAGGCTGCCCCATCCCTGGGATTCTCCAGGCAAGAATACTGGAGTGGGCTGCCATTTCCTTCTCCAATGCATGAAAGAGAAAAGTGAAAGTGAAGTCGCTCAGTCTGTCAGCTACCATCAAACTACTCCTTATTTCTATGGACTTGACAGTTTTGGATTCCACATATAAAATGATATTATACAGTACTTATTTTCGTCTGACTTCTTTCACCTAGAATAATGTCCTAAAGTTCCATTCATGTTGTTGCAAATGGCAGAATTTCCTTTTTTATACCTGAATAAGAAATGGTGTGTATGTATTTCTACCATCAAACTACTCCTTATTTCTATGGACTTGACAGTTTTGGATTCCACATATAAAATGATATTATACAGTACTTATTTTCGTCTGACTTCTTTCACCTAGAATAATGTCCTAAAGTTCCATTCATGTTGTTGCAAATGGCAGAATTTCCTTTTTTATACCTGAATAAGAAATGGTGTATATGTATTATTCTGTCCATTTCTAACTTGATAGCCATGTTTTGACTATTTTGAATAATATTGCAACAAACATGGGGGTGTTTGGGAGTTTACTATCTCTCTGAGATAGTGATTTCATTTCCTTTTGATCCAGAAATAGGATTGCTGGATCATATAGTAATTCTATTTTTAATTTGTTTGGAAACCTCTTTAATGTTTTCCATACTGGCTATACCAATTTACATTCTCACCAATAGTACACAAGGACTCCCTTTTCTCCACGTCCTTTCCAGCATTTTCTATCTCTCGTGTTTTTTGATAATAGCTATTTTAAACCAGGAATGTATATTAAAAAAAAAAACCCTGTGATTAATGTGCTTTACAGTTTTGATAGTTTCTATTGTTATATCTAGAAGTTCAGAGATTCTCTCCTTAGGCATGTCCAAGCTATTACTGAGCACCTCAAAAGTATCCTTCATAACTCTATTGTGTTTTTGATCTCCAACATTTCTGAATCTTAGAATTCCCATCTCTCTGGTTACATCATATATCTAGAACATTAACTAGTTTTCCCACTAAAATGCTGAGTGCATTGATAATACATTTTTAAAGTTTCTGGTTTGTTAATTCCAGCATCCCTGCCTTACTTGACTTTGATTCATATGCTTTTTCAGTCTCTTCAAACTGTGTTTTCACCTTTTAGTATGCCTTGCAAATTTTGTTGAATTTTTCTCAGATATTCATTGTGAGAACTTGGTCAAGTCCTGAAGGTCAAACTCACAAAACTGTGGGCGTCTCCCCATGACTAGCCCTCCTGAAACTTTTACCTCTGCCCTATCCATGCTGATCATACAGCGTATTCCTACCTGGTGCTAATTCCTGCAAAGGTTACTGCTCAGGGCTTTCCCTTCAAGTAGGGTAGGATTCTTTGTATTTGTTGTTTGTCTCTCCAAATTGGGGGCTAGTGGTTTGTTCTGTGACCTCACATCTCTGACAAGTCTAAGAAGATTTATTCATGTTTTAGTATTTCAGATTTTTACCAGTTATTGGCACTGACTTCTAGGCTCCTTATATCCTGGGCCAGAAACTGGAGGTAGTACAATTAATTTTAACAATATATTTAATTGAGTCAAACATATTCAAGAAAATTTTCATTTCAGCCTTTGGCACTTGCCTCATTTTGAATGCTGAGTAATTTAATGTGACTAGTGACATATATGGGCATGGGGTTCTAGGAATTTCTTTACTCTTGTTCAGCTCAAAAGTAGCGATCTTTCTGAGTGGGAGAAGATTTTTGAAAGATAATCTGAAAGTGGAGCTCTCCTGAGGTACTTTTAAGTATAATTTTCACTATGAGTACTTTGATCATATTTGATAAATTTAGATACAAATCCTGTGAAAGTGTGAAACATTTGTACTCCAGGGTGTTGAAGTGGCATAACCATTATTGTGTCATTTGTGATGCTTTTTGTAGAACTGATGAGACTTACGAACCCAGGAATCACAGAAGTGGAACTAGTAGAAATAATAGCATGAGCAGGTTTATCAGAGCAGAAGAAAATCGGGAAAATATAGTGAAAAGTAATGCTTCCGTCTGTCTAGGTCCAGCCTACCTCTCTAACCCTGATATAGGTGATCCTCACATATGGGAGTGTTTTGCTTCCACAGTACATTTTCAGTTGGCCTGTTTCTTCAGGAGATCAAAACCCATTATTGTCAATTTGAGTGTATACAGCTCCCATTTCCCAAGAGTTCAAGAAATAGATAACAGTTTTGCTTAGAATGGAAAAAGCATATCAGTGAATAAAAAGGAGAGATCATTTAACCTAAGGAAACTTGAATATTTTAGCCTACTAGCTTGGCTTTTGGAAATTTAAAAGTCTTCTTAATTATATAAAATATCAAACCAATGTTTGAATTCAAAGTTAAACCCCTTATTTGACAGCATGTTAATAAGTTTTATGTTGCTCTGTTTGGAATATAGATTGACTAGAAACAAAGTGGTAAAGATATTGTTAATAGGCCTTCAACATGTTCAGTTTCCATGGTATGTGCTGCTATAATATGTTCCTTTCTTAAGTGTTTTCCTTTTGGTAAAGAATCAGGCTCTAATATACAGAGGCCACAGATGAAAAGCATTCTTCAGCTGGAGTCTAGCAATTTAAAAACTGCCAACTGTGTAAATATTAGTTTCTCACATTACCAGTGTAGATATTTTAAGGAGGTGGGGTTTGTACATGCAACAACCACCACCATCCTTTGTGAAAATACTCTAAGGCTTCATCACCCAAGGCTAGTTAGCTGTGTGTCATTACAGGTAATGCTTTGTATATTTCCATATGGTTAATTCCCATGTTTTGGAGAGCTTCTGTCATATGAGACAGAGTGGGAAACTTTGTATATACTAATGTATTTTTATAATGATAGAAAGTACTGAAGTAATATCTTTAATGTCATTTATAAAACAAATATTGACCCATCTTTGACTTCCTCTAAGTCTAGAGAGGTTTCTTGAATATATATTTTTTCATTTTTCATTTAAATATAGTTCTTCATATTGGAACCAAAGTCACTCATAGCACCGGACTTGAGGTGAAGAGAATAAGGAGGAGAATGGTGAGTAAAAGGTGATCACAATTTTTTTTTCAAGTTAATCCCAGAAATACTTGAAAACACCACCTTTATTTCACTCCCTGCCTAGGCATCAAACATAAAAGAGGGGTTTTTCCTTCTTGGTGTTCGCAGTCTAGCAAAAACAGACAAGAAAACACATACTTAAATTATAAAAGTATAAAAGCCATGCTTTGGAAGCAGCGAGAATCAAGGTTTTGCTCCATGGGAGTTATTAAGGAAGACTTCTCAAAGAAGATGATACCTAATTTGAGACTTTGAGTTTCTGTAGCTTATGATGATGGTGGAAAGGGGTGGAAATTATTGGAACTGTCAATAAAAGTTTTCTTTGGGGAATCTTGCCCTTTCTTTTACCTGAATTATGCTGTAACTTGGACAGAATTGGGGAATAAGTCAGGTTCTGGTTTGGAGAAAGAGGGTAGAGAAGCAAAAGAAGGATGAGAATCAAGGACTCGTTGCAGGATTTATTAATGGAATGGATTAGGAGAACAAACAGAATGTATTTAATAGTATCTGGAGAGTCTCACAGGGCACTGCTCAGTGGAAACAGATCAGCGTTTATATCTGTGGGTAGAGAGAAGCTGAAAAAGTGAGCAGAAAGGAGTCAGTTTATAAGGTTTTAGACTACCTAGTTTTTTCAAGAAAGTAGAAGTGATTTTGGATAATTTCAGTGCAGAGTACAGGCTGAGAAGTAGGATGTGAAGTTGAAAAGTTGGCAAAGCTAGACTCGGTAAAGGATCATAGATGTCATGATGAATCACTTGCATCATATCTGGTGGTTAACGAGAAGTTTATGAACAGTTTTGCTTTCTGGAAAACTAATCTTACTTTGGAAGGTGATTTGAAGGAGAGTAAGACTGGAAGAAGGTAGATAGTTTCGGGATTTACTTTGACAGCTCTAGTGAAAAATGATGAGACTGGAATTCTGGTAGGAGGGTTGCAAAGGAGGTGAATGGATTCAGGATATGTTGTGATGCTGTTGGTGGAGTTTGTGATTTCCTCGGTTCTGTCTCGTTGCAACAAAAATTTGAAGCGACAGACAGACCAGCGTTACAGCCCTCAGAAGGACCAGCGTGACAGACCTTGGATGGACCAATGTTATGACTCTGTGTTACAACTTAGTTTTATTTAAAAAGTAAAGGAAAAAACATCTTCAAGGCACGAGGGCCTGCCGACCCTAAAGACACGAAGAGACGAGAGGCCCCCGGCTCGATTTTGGCTCCTCTTTTTACATGTTTTTTTCTCTTCCCCATGAGCCTGCCCTATGTAAAGTGGGCTAGCAAAGAGGCTGTTTTACCTGAGGTCCTACTCGGGACCTCACACCTCCCTTTGTTCTATTTTTGTGGGCTTTTCCCCTCTTTGTCTTTTAGCCACCACCATTCTGGACTCCTTTTTCCTATTCTACCTATCAATGCCAAAAAAGAAAAATTAGAGCTTAGAGACTAATAGGTTAGAAATTCGTTGTGTGTGCTAAATGTGCTCTTTGCTAAGGAAATGTCACTTTTTGTGGTACAATCAGTGTGAAGGATATCAGGCTCATTGAAAATTTGGATTTCAAGTGGTGTGAACTCATATTTTAAAAGACCAAGATCACATCATAGAAATTCTGTAATAGATCTTCAGAATACATAACTTGTATTCATTTTCTTCATTCACTTATTAAATTTTAGTTTTTAATGGATAGAGCTTGATGCCTGCCTTTATTTTGATAGACTCAGTTTTTAAAGGATACTGATATGTGAAAGGACTGTGTCATGGAAATCTGGTGTAGGAGTTGCTTTTGTGAGGCAGAGTGGTCAGCTTCATTGAAGTAAGTAGAAGCAACCTGCTTTCTTTCTATAATTAGCATTTCTTTTTCATGTAGATCCATCCTTTCTCTTATGATTATGTAAAATGGACTAGGTGCCATTTTTTTCTTTTGAGCAACATGATGATAAATGTGACCTAGATGCTCTGTGTTCCGAAGGACTTTTGGGGAACCAGGTGTGATGCCTTGTGGGGAGCCGAGGGTTTTTGCTGTCCATTTCTCTTAGCGTCTATAACTGTGTAGAATGCAGCTGCAGAGATAAAGAAGGATTGAAGGAACTGTGTATCATCCCACGAGTATAATTGCTGTAGAATAAAGAAGAGCCAATTTGGCAGTCTCCTTTAAATATTTCTCAATTGGTGGCAATTTTTAAAAAGTTTATTGAGATCTGTAGTGCAAATGGGGTTTGAATGGAAGCGACTCAGTTTTCCAGATCACAAACAGCTGGAGCAAGTGACTTGAACTCGTTTTCCTTGCCTGAACTCTGGGCTCTCTCTGTGCATAAGGCTTGTTTGGGCTGTGCCTGGGGTAAAGAGAGGAGTGCCAGCTTAGCATTTCAAAGAGCAGCTGGATACAAAAGCAGACAAATACGGATTTAAATCTCAGTTTATTGTTATCAGCATATGATGCTGAAGAATTTCCCTTTTAGAAGTCATGGTATGAATCCCTCACTTTTTCGGTTGTTGATGAGATATTTTTGAAGCCAATGTAGACATTGTATACTCTTAATATATACTTCAGTATCTGTGTTATATATAAAGCATATACTTCTAAAATATAAGGACATTTTCTCATCTGAGCACATCACACCTATCAAAATTATCTTTTATATTTTGGACTGATATTTAAAAGGACCATATATAATATTTTATTTTTATGTCCCTCAAATAGAACAATTTCTGCTGTCAATTTTTTTTAACACCATTGCTTCAGTAGAGAAAATGGTCCTTTGTATTTATTGCAATATAATTCAGCTACAGTCTTAACTACATTTAGGTTAGACATTTCTTTATGGCAAAACACTTAAGTGGTGGTGTCTTTAACTCATATTGTGTGTAGTCATCCAGTGTGTAATATCTGCTTGTTATAACTTAGAGAGGCTGAGAATCATCATTGGGTTCAATTGGTGTGTCTTGATCTCAACTAACATTTTATCTATTGGTATAATATACTAGCCGGAGAAGGCAATGGCAGCCTACTCCAGTACTCTTGCCTGGAGAATCCCATGGATGGAGGAGCCTGGTGGGCTGCAGTCCATGGGGTTGCTAAGAGTTGGACACGACTGAGCGACTTCACTTTGAATTTTCACTCTCATGCATTGAAGAGGGAAATGGCAACTCACTCCAGTGTTCTTGCCTGGAGAATCCCAGGGACGGAGGAGCCTGGTGGGCTGCCGTCTATGGGGTTACACAGAGTCGGACATGACTAAAGTGACTTAGCAGCAGTTAGCATAATGTACTAGCATAATCTATCGATAAACATTGCCTGAATCAATTATCTCATTAGTGGTTAAAAATTATGATTTAAAAATTTTCATCATTGCATATGTATTGATTGGAATTTGTCTGTAAATAATCACTTTCATTTATAAACTAAGTTTATTTGGTCACAGAAAAATTTATGCAAGAAAGTTAGGATAAATGCTTAATTATTTTCTTTTACATGTCAATTTTAAGAATAAAGTGTTGGTGCTATTTACTCCTTATAAAATTAGTTAGAGTTTTGGATTTCTGTCTTTCCTTGTCTTTTTAGAAAAATCTCTGTGAACTAAAAAGCTTGTTTTAGTCCTAGTGTGTTGGATCATTTGCATTAATTTAGTAATGTTTTATCTGGCTTCTCAATGTGTTCCATCTTTGGCCCCTTCGGCTGGATTCTGTAGTGTTTAGACTAGATGCAAATTTATTGGTGGCTTCCCTTTTCAGTAGTAATGACACATTCTTACCTTGTATATCTCCTACCCCAAGTCTGTAATTAACCATTTATCCAATCAAATATATTGACATATATGTTGCAGATTATCCCACTAAATATCTGTTATTATAATTTATTAAACTATTCTTCTCTACAGTTGGGTATATAGGTTCCCCCCCGCCCACTTCTTGTTCACCTATGTTGTCTGAAACACAAGTAAATACCTTGAATTTAATATTACTTGTGATTACATTTCAGCTATTTTTCAGGGATAGAAATTTAGGAATCAAATAGCCATAATCACATAACAGGACCACATTTTTTAGAAACATTTTATGCAGTCAGTATTGCATTAAGCATGATGGAGAATAAAGTAAAGCAGGGCCCTTGCTTTTAAAAATCAAATATTGCAGTTTGAATGATAAAAATGCACCATATCTATTAAAGTTAAGCAGTATGTATGTCAATAATGAAGCTTTGTTCTTTCCAAAATTTCTTAACTGCTTTGTTAAAAACAACGGGACCCTCCCAAATTGTCTAATACTGAAATAGAGGAATTTATGGTTGGATGAGTATTAATTATATATATATGAGTCCTGGCAATTAAGGGAATAAAATAGAAAAAGGATTGTCAGAGAAAAATTGAATCACATGAGTTAAACAGGCAGGGAAGACTTTGTTCAAAACTGTTACAGTAGAGGAAAGAGTTTGAGCTTAACTCAATTGAAGACTGGAGATTTTTAAATTTTATTTTAGTTTTAATTGGAGGACAATTTCTTTACAATATTGTGTTGGTTTCTTATACATCGACATGAATCAGCCATAGGTATGCATATAAAGGGCATAAGGGTACCGAGGGTTGGAGAGTTTTTAAGAGCTGGAATGGGACGTGGAGAACACGGGTCATTTCAGTTTGCTAATTGGCCTTGTCCTAAGGTAAGCTTACGGGCTTCCCTGGTGGCACAGATGGCATGGAGTCTGCAGTGTGGGAAACCCGGGTTTGATCCCTGCGTTGAGAAGATTCCATGGAGAAGGAAATGGCAATCCACGCCAGTATCCTTGCCTGGAAAACTCCATGGACTGAGGAGCCTAGCAGGCTATAGTCCATGGGGTTGCACAGAGTTGGACACGACTTAACTTTCTATCTTTTCTTAAGGTAAGCTGGTATCTTTGGGATAGCAGGAGTTTTACAATTTGGAGCAGGGTGTCCCTTGTAGTTAGGCACCTACCATCACCCAAAGACTGTTAGATCTTCCTGCTGCTGCTGCTGCTGCTAAGTCGCTTCAGTTGTGTCCGACTCTGTGCGACCCCATAGACGGCAGCCCACCAGGCTTACAAGTCCCTGGGATTCTCCAGGCAAGAACACTGGAGTGGGTTGCCATCTTCTTCTCCAATGCATGAAAGTGAAAAGTCCAAGTGAAGTCGCTCAGTTGTGTCCGACTCTTCGAGACCCCATGGACTGCAGCCTACCAGGCTCCTCCGTCCACGGGATTTTCCAGGCAAGAGTACTGGAGTGGGGTGACATTACCTTCTCCGAGATCTTCCTGGATGATTATATTTTAAAGAGATCATTTCCAGGTACTTGCAAAAGACTTTTCCCAGTCTTGAAACTGCAAAGAGACTTTTGAAGGAGATTTATCCATTACAGATGTGACAGAGCATTTCTGGAGTAAATGCTCTAAGAAAAGGGAGGACAGGGGACCCATGGTCAGGAAGAAATTTGTCAGGCCGAGGGGAGCATTAGGCTGTCTTGGTATTTGAGAACATAGCATTTTTGAAATTATTTAATGATGAATTTGATGATTATAAAATAAATCTAATTTCAATCATATATTCTGTAATAATCTTTGTTGATTTATTTCTTCATAATCCAGTATGTTTAATACTTTATGTAGAACACAAAAGACAGTGGGAACTAATTGAAAATTGAAAATTTTTAGAAAGTTAATGAAAGTGGTATTAAGTGTAAATTACAAACAAAGCTACTGATAAAATTATAGCAGACATGGGGCAGTTTACAATTGAAAAAGAGAAAATCTACATGAGTATTTAATTGAGTTTCAATAGAGAATGATTTGAGTATCAGGTTAAGGAAGACTTACTGAAAATTTGATAGAGTCAATCATGAAAACAAAATGAGGATAGAGTAAGTCAAATGCAAAGAGATAAGTGTAGATTTACCTTATCATAAATTTTTTTTAGAAAAACACACTGGGAAACACTTGAAACATTATTATCTTTAATGTTTTAAAGTAATTATCACAATCTGAAATTTTACAAATTCAGTTTGATGTGTAAGGGTTATATTCTAATCTTTTTGTTCACTTTTCTGTTTTGTGCGGATTAACTTTTGTCCATAACAATCATTCAGACAAGAAAGAACTCATTTGCTAAGATAGAAAATTTTAACAAATACTGACATTTTGATAATAGATAAATGATAATGAAACAGAAGGCTAGAATACTTTCTCTAGAAAATAAATGAAGCAATGCTTTTCATTGTATATCTGCACAAAGCAATGCCATATATTGATATTGATATAAGTGCATTCATGGAAGAATGTGCACAAGTTCAGAGCTGTGACTTGATGGGAAGGGATTGAGTTGAAGGAATTAGGGCCTTTAGGTTTTAGAAGGGAATCCTGAAAAATATCTAACATCTTATTTCTTAAAAATAAATTACATATGTAAAAAAGTTAGCCTCTATTAAATCCGAGTGATAAATTGAATATTGTATTATTTCCTTTCATGTTTCATTTTCAAAAGAGGAAAAAATAAACTTGTACATTGCCTGTCTTTTTGTTCACTAGAAATAATCTTTTAGATATTCTAAAAGAACATGGGAAGGGATGATAATTTGTTTGCTTTTGCTTTCTTCCCCTTGTTTCAACCAGAATATCACATGTAGGATGCTCTAACTCCTCACTCTATTGAATTTTTAAGTTTTTAAGTTGTGGATTTAGGATTCGTAATAATATAAGTGATTTTGGCATTTAGGACACTAAATTTTCTCTACTTGGTGTGAACCTAGTTATTGGTAAATTGCCTTATGCTGATTACATATAGACCAGTAAGAATGATTGTATTGTATAGGATATTTAATTTTGTTTCTTTTAATAAAAAAAAAATGTACTAGTCTTCCTTCCTTCTTTGCTTTCTTCCTCCTTTTATTTTGACTTCCAGTCATTCAGAGAAACCAAACAAAGTTGTCCAGGTACTAAGTAAATAGCAGTAGCATTTTTACTCAAACAAGAGGAAGAACAGTTCTAATTTCAATTAATTATAGAACAATGTATCTTTAAATCAAAGAGTTTGAACTGGCTCTCAGTCAGCGCTGCCTCTAGAGCACAGATTCTACCCTGGGGTGGAATGGAGTCCTTATAAAGACCTCAGAAGCCACATATAGTGTCTCAGGATTTTAGTGACAGCTCTTGCCATGATGAAATAGTCAAAGGTTTCTCACTTTTTTCTCGAATCCTGTAAGGGATTAACATACATCTGGACTCAGCACACAATCTTTTGTACTCACATCTGTCTATCTAGTTAACTCTACATAATAAATAGCTCCTCACCGTGAAACATTGATAGATATTTATTTGAAGAAGATTTGATTTATTGCCATTGTCTTCAAGATATTGCAAATCCCATGTGCCCTAGATTTAATAAATGAAATTTCCTTACTCTTTGAATATAAAAATAAATACTGATGTGGTTTTCACTTCTCAGCTCACTAGATTGACAGCCTCTTAGAGTTTTGTGAAAGATGTGGATCTTTTGTCAAAAAGATTTGCACATATATAACATTTTATATGTAGCATTAGAGCATTTATGGAGTTTACAAAGTCTAAAAGTTCCTGCTATGAAGAGCCTGTCTGGATAATTCATTGTGAATAGACTTGGGGTGTCCATTGACATAGTTAAATTGGGTGAGTCCATAATAACATAACCCCAGTTTGATCCCTCGTTCTGGAAGATGCCCTGGAGATGGAATAGGCTACCCACTCCTGTATACTTGGGCTTCCCTTGTAGCTCAGCTGGTAAAGAATCTGCCCACAATGTGGGAGACCTGGGTTCGATCCCTGGTTTGGGAAGATCCCCTGGAAAAGTGAAGGGCTACCCATTCCAGTATTCTGGGCTGGAGAATTCCACGGACTGTATAGGGCATGGGATTGCAAAGAGCCGGACATGACTGAATGATTTTCACTTTCACTTTCATAATAACACTGCTGGGCTCAAGATTAGGGGTTTTTAATAAGTGGGATAGTTTTTTAAATTAATTTATTAGGCTGTGCTAGATCTTCGCTGCTGCATGGGCTTTTCTCTAGGTGTGGCACCTGGGGTCTGCTCTTGAATTGTGGTGCAAGAGCTTCTCATTGTGGTGGCTTCTCTTGTTGGGGAGCATGGACTCTGGGGTGTGCAGTCTGCGGTAGCTGTGGCGTGTGGGCTCAGTAAGTGTGACTCCCGAGCTCTATAACCACAAGCTCAATATTTGTGGTGTAGGGGCTTTGTTGCTCCACAGCATGTGGAATCTTGCCAGATTAGGGATTAAACCTGTGTCTCCTACGTTGGCAGGCAGATTCTTTACCACTGAACCACCAGGGAAGCCCTAAGTGGGGTAATTTTAAAACAAGTTTTAAAGTAAGTTATTGATCCTGAATTCAAACTGGAATGTTTTTTTCAAGTAGTGTGAAAAACTGTCTTGTGTATACACATACAGCAGGCACTGGGGGCTATGTATATGTTCTATCAGATTATCCTCTGATAGAATAGAGAGAGTGGGAAGGATAAGACAAGTTGTTTGACATGGCATTGCTTTCACCAGGCTCACCTCAGATGAGCCATTGTGGTAAACACATTGAAGAAAAAAGTAGACATTATTTTTTTATAAATGCTTTCAAGTATTTCTTTTAACATTTCACAATAAAATGTTCCTAACCCTGTAAATTGCTTAGCTTTTTGCTGAATTTCCCTTCTTATATATATTATAAATTAATATATGTGTTTCATAATGAAAGCCAATAAAAGCAGGAATGAACATATGCAAATCATCTTTATAGGCAAGTTGTGAACCAAGATGCACTTTTACTATCTTAATAGCTAAGTATAGTCTCAATTGTTCTTGATACATAAAATGATTCCAGGCGCATCAGAAACTCCTTTTGGAGCTGGATAACTGGGAATACTCTAAACTTCCTGCTATGTAGAACATGATGCCTATTAAAGGATAAATAATAAATATGTGTAAATTTGAAGCTTATGGATACAATGCAAAAAACTAAACACTATTTTCAACATTATTTAGGAGGTTGACAAGTAAGATTCTTTTCATGATATTTTATCATTGAAGTTGTTTCGAATTAATGGTACATGGCGATAATTAAAAACAGATGAGATTGTGTAGTTGGCTTATTTTTTCTGCAGATTATGCGTCCTATGATTGTTTATTCTATCCACATAATCCTTACTGCATCACCGTTTTGTGTACCAGGCACTGTATTACCTAACAAGGCTGTAAGGCAGTATGCGTCAGTCTGGCTCTGTACTTATAAGGAGGCTACTCTACCATGTTGTGTCCCATCAGTTAAGTATGAAAAGTGGAAGTGTTAGTCCCTCAGTTGTGTCCAGCTGTTGGCCACCCCATGGACTGTAGCCAGCCAGGCTTCTCTAGTCCACGGGGTTCTCCAGGCAAGAATACTGGAGTGGGTTGCCATTCCCTTCTCCAGGGAATCTTCCTGACCCAGGGATCAAACGCAGGTCTCCTGCATTGCAGGCAGATTCTTTACCATCTGAACCAGGAGAGAAGCCCTAATTAAAGATATGGGTCTCAGTTCTGCCATCTGTGAAACAGTCAAATTACACGGTTCCTACAATATTCAGTCTCTAAAGTTCAGCACTTAGCATTTAGTGGTAAAAATTATAAGAATTATTGGAATAGGTGTGCATTTATGGAGTTCGTAAGCAGAGCATGGATATGGAAGCATAAGCTCTCTTAAATTCTAATTACTGTATGGCCTTACAGCATTAAGGGAGTCCCTGAACCTTTTATTTTACATCAACTTCATTTTTGTCTGTAAAATGAGAGCTGATCCAGATGACTCGAACATGTTTATTTTGTCTGAGCATTGTTTATTCTGCATATTTATGCAAATTCTTCAAAATATTAATCATACTGTTCATTGTATATAGGTATATTAATTTGCTTAGTTATTATAGAGATAATAAAGAGTGGAAGTTTTGTGATAACAAATGTAGATGCCAGACATCCTGGAATGTGAAGTCAAGTGGGCCTTAGGAAGCATCACTATGAATAAAGCTAGTGGAGGTAAAGGAATTCTAGTTGAACTATTTCAAATCCTAATCGATGATGCTGTGAAAGTGCTGCATTCAATATGCCAGCAAATCTGGAAAACTCAGCAGTGGCCACAGGACTGGAAAAGGTGCGTTTTCTTTCCAATCCCAAAGAAAGGCACTGCCAAAGAATGCTCAAACTACCACACAATTGCACTCATCTCACACATGTATATACATATATGTATATATGCCTGTCTTCATTCTCATGCCTGTTTTTAGTTACCCTTTATTAGTCTTAATATTGCTCTTTGAATATCAGAAGCCTAAATTAATTTGTGTTCTTACTTCTGTGATCTACTGCTATCTTACATAAATCAGAGGTTCTATGCTTAATAAGGATGCAGTGTTCTTGTCCAGGTTTGCTGTATGTTTTTGTTTTTAGTGGGAACATAGTTGTTCAGTCACTCAGTCACGTTGACTCTTTCTGACCCCATGGACTGAAGCACGTCAGGCTTCCCTGTCCTTCACCATCTCTTGGAGTTTGCTCAAAACTCATGTCCATCGAGTCAGTGATGCTATCCAACCATCTCATCCTCTGTCGTCCCCTCCTCCTCCTGCCTCCAGTTGTTCCCAGCATTAGGGTCTTTTCCAGTGAGTCAGCTCTTTGCATCAGGCTCAAAATTCTCCAAGCCAGGCTTCAACAGTGAGTGAACCATAAACATCCAGATGGTCAAGCTGGATTTAGAAAAGGAAGAGGAATCAGATATTGAATTGGCAACATCTGTTGGATCATCAAAAAAGCAAGAGAGTTCCAGAAAAGCATCTACCTCTGCTTTATTGACTATTCTAAAGCCTTTGACTGTGTGGATCTCAACAAACTGGAAAATTCTGAAAGAGGTGGGAATACCAGAGCACTTGACCTGCCTCCTGAAAAATCTGTATGCAGGTCAAGAAGCAACAGTTAGATTGCTGGGTCATAAGGCAGTTCTATTTGCAATTTCTTAAGGAATCTCCACACTGTTCTTCATAGTGGCTGTGCTAGTTTGCATTCCCACCAACAGTGTAAGAGGGTTCCCTTTTCTCTGTATGGGGATGATCCAGAGGGATGATGGGGGGTTGTCTCTTATACACATCTAGATGTGTATAAGAGACAGGAATTCCACGGACTGTATAGGGCATGGGATTGCAAAGAGCCGGACATGACTGAATGATTTTCACTTTCACTTTCATAATAACACTGCTGGGCTCAAGATTAGGGGTTTTTAATAAGTGGGATAGTTTTTTAAATTAATTTATTAGGCTGTGCTAGATCTTCGCTGCTGCATGGGCTTTTCTCTAGGTGTGGCACCTGGGGTCTGCTCTTGAATTGTGGTGCAAGAGCTTCTCATTGTGGTGGCTTCTCTTGTTGGGGAGCATGGACTCTGGGGTGTGCAGTCTGCGGTAGCNTCAATGTATGCCAAAACCAGTAGAGTAAAGTAAAATAAAATTAAATTAAAAAAAGAAACAGTTAGAACTGGACATGGAACAACAGACTGGTTCCAAATCAGGAAAGAAGTATGACAAGGCTGTATATTGTCACCATGCTTATTTAACTTATATGCAGAGTACATCATGAGAAACGCTAGGCTGGATGAAGCACAAGCTGGAATCAAGATTGTCAGGAGAAATATCAATAACCTCAGATAGGTAGATGACATCACCCCTGTGGCAGAAAGCAAAGAAAAACTAAAGAGCCTCTTGATGAAAGTGAAAGAGGAAAGTGAAAAAGTTGGCTTAAAACTCAACATTCAGAAAACTAAGATTATGGCATCTAGTCCCATCACTTCATGGCAAATAGATACGGAAACAATGGAAACAGTGAGAGACTTTATTTTGGGGGGCTCCAAAACCACTGCAGTTGGTGATTGCAGCCATAAAATTAAAAAAACTCTTGTTCCTTGGAAGAAAAGCTATGACCAACTTCAGTTCAGTGTAGTCACTCAGTCGTGTCCGACTCTTTGCGACCCCATGAATCGCAGCACACCAAGCCTCCCTGTCCATCATAGTCCCATCACTTCATGGCAAATAGATACGGAAACAATGGAAACAGTGAGAGACTTTATTTTGGGGGGCTCCAAAACCACTGCAGTTGGTGATTGCAGCCATAAAATTAAAAAAACTCTTGTTCCTTGGAAGAAAAGCTATGACCAACTTCAGTTCAGTGTAGTCACTCAGTCGTGTCCGACTCTTTGCGACCCCATGAATCGCAGCACACCAAGCCTCCCTGTCCATCACCAACTCCCAGAGTTCACTCAGACTCACATCCATCCAGTCAGTGATGCCATCCAGCCATCTCATCCTCTGTTGTCCCCTTCTCCTCCTGCCCCCAATCCCTCCCAGCATCAGAGTCTTTTCCAATGAGTCAACTCTTTGCATGAGGTAGCCAAAGTACTGGAGTTTCAGCTTTAGCATCATTCCTTCCAAAGAAATCCCAGGGCTGATCTCCTTCAGAATGGACTGGTTGGATCTCCTTGCAGTCCAGGGGACTCTCAAAAGTCTTCTCCAACACCACAGTTCAAAAGCATCAATTCTTCGGCGCTCAGCCTTCTTCACAGTCCAACTCTCACATCCATACATGACCACAAGAAAAACCATAGCCTTGACTAGACGGACCTTAGTCAGTAAAGTAATGTCTCTGCTTTTGAATATGCTATCTAGGTTTGTCATAACTTTTCTTCCAAGGAGTAAGCGTCTTTTAATTTCATGGTTGCAATCACCATCTGCAGTGATTTTGGAGCCCCATAGAAAAAGCAGAGGTCTGTCTACTCAAAGCTATGGTTTTTCTAGTAGTTATGTATAGATGTGAGAGTTGGACTATAAAGAAAGGTGAGCACTGAGGAATTGATGCTTTTGAACTGTGGTGTTAGAGAAGACTATTGAGGGTCCCTTGAAATGCAAGGAGATCCAACCAGTCCATCCTAAGGGAGATCAGTCCTGAATATGCATTGGTAGGACTGATGCTGAAGCTGAAACTCCAATACTTTGGACACCTGATGCGAAGAACTGACTCACTGGAAAATACCCTGATTTTGGGAAAGATTGAAGGGGGGAGGAGAAGGGGATGACGGAGGATGAGATGGCTGGATGGCATCACCTACTTGATGGACATGGCTTTTGGTGAACTTCAGGAGTTGATGCTGGACAGGGAGGCCTGGTGTGCTGCAGTTCATGGGGTCGCAAGGAGTCAGACACAACTGAGCAACTGAACTGAAACTTGTTTTGGTCTGACTTCTATCGAAGGCTTTGTCCAAACTTACAGACCATCTTCCGGATTTGACAACCGCCAATCTTCAGAGAAGGCAATGGCAATCCATTCCAGTACTCTTGCCTGGAAAATCCCATGGATGGAGGAACCTGGTAGGCTGCAGTCCATGGGGTCACTACGAGTCAGACACGACTGAGCAACTTCACTTTCATTATTCACCTTCATGCCGTGGAGAAGGAAATGGCAACCCACTCCAGTGTTCTTGCCTGGAGAATCCCAGGGACGGGGGAGCCTGGTGGGCTGCTGTCTATGGGGCTGCCAGAGTCGGACACGACTGAAGTGTTGCAGCTAGCCAGTCCTCATTCTGAGTCTCCTCACCATATCCTATGCCCTAGTCTTATTTATTGACTGTCCTTGATCCTGGCTGTCTTTGATCTTGTTGTCTTAGCTCAGATTGTCTAACAAAATACCACAGAAGATTGATTTTCTCACTGATGAGGAAACTGAGAGTCAGAAGTCAAAGTGCTGGCAGGTTAGGTTTCTGTTGAGGCTTTTTTCCTGGACTTGCAAACAAGCATTTTCTCTGGGTCGTCACACGGGCTTTCCTCTGCACACGTGCCCTGGTGTCTTTTCGTATACATATAAGGACTCCACTCCTGTTACATTTGTGTTCCACCTTGATCACCTCATTTAAGTTTAATTGCCCTCTCAAAGGCCCTTATCTCCAACTATGATCACATTTGAGGTTATGACTGAACTTAAGAGTTTTGGAGGGAAGCACAATTTAGTCCAAAGACTCTTTAAGCTGTCTGAGGTCTCCTGTAACTTTTTCAGTCTTTAACCTGTATTTTCAGTTTTACTTAGAATTGTGTTTGCCTGGACAACTCCTGACTCCCCTCTGTCAAATGTGAGGGAGGTACTAGTCCTACGAGTTCTTATCTGCCAGTATCTGTCCGATCTGCACTTGCCTGTTAATTGTCTTTATACTTCACTGGACTGTGAACTTTTAAAGAGCTAGGAGTGCATCCTTTTTAAGTATAAAACTCTAGGACAGTGATTGTATGCAGGTGTATAAAGCAGTATGTAAAAACTTCTCTAACTAGTTAATGAACGCGTTTAATTTCCTATAACATTTTGTAGAAGAGTAGAAAATTGTGTGTGTTTATCCTTTGTTGTTGTTCAATCATTATGTTCCACTCGTTCTCACCCCATTGTCTATAGCACGCCAGTCCCCTCTGTCCTTCACTAAGTCTCCCGAAGTTTGCTCAATTTCACGTCATTGAGTCGGTGATGCAGTCTAACTATCTCTTTCTCTGCTGCCCCCTTCTCTTTTTGCCATCAGTCTTTTCTAGCATCAGTGTCTTTTCCAGTGAGTCAACTCTTCACATCAGGTGGCCAAAGTATTGGAGCTTCAGCATCAGTCCTTCTAATAAACTTTTAGGGTAGATCTCCTTTCGGATTGATTGATTTGATCTCCTTGCTGTCCAGGGGACTCTCAAGAGTCTTCCAGGGCCACAAGTTGAAATCATCAATTCTTCACCCTTCAGCCTTCTTTATGGTCCTGCTCTCACAGCTGTATGTTACTACGGAAAAACCCTAGCTTTGACTGTATGGACCTTTGCTGGGAAAGTGATGCCTCTCGTTTGTATATGCTATCTAGGTCTGTCATTGCTTTTCTTACAGGGAAATTTCATAGCTGAAGCCATAGTCCACAGTGATTTTGGAGCCCAAGAAAAAATCTGTCACTCTTTTACACTTTTTATCCATCTCTTTGCCATGAAGTGATAGGACAGGATGCCATAATCTTAGGTTTTTCAGTGTTGAGTTTCAAGACAGCTTTTTCACTCTCTTCTTTCACTCTCATCAAGAGGCTGTATAGTTCCTCTTCACTCTCTATCATTAGAGTAGTGTCATCTGCATATATGAGGTTGTTGATATTTCTCCAGTGGTCTTGACTCCAGTTTGTGATTCATCCAGCCTAGCATTTTGCATGATGTACTCATAGAGTACATCATTAGAAGTTAAATAAGCAGGGTGACAATATACAGCCTTGTCCTATTCTTTCCTTAATCGTTAAGTAGTCAGTTGTTCCATGTCCAGTTCTAAGTGTTGCTTCTTGGCCCACCTACAGGTTGTTCAAGAGACAAGTAAGGTAGTCTGATAGTGCCATCTTTTTGAAAATTTTCCACAGTTTGTTGTGATCCACACAATCAAAAGCTTTAGCATAGTCAGAGTGAAACAGAATTAGATGTTTTTCCTGAATTCCCTTGCTTTCTTTATTGCAAATGTTGGCTATTTGATCTCTGGTTCCTCTGCCTTTTCTAAATCCAACTTGTACATCTGGAAGTTCTTGGTTCATGTACTGCTGAAGCCCAGCTTGAAGGATTTTCAGCATAACCTTATTATCTTATGGAATGAATGCAACTGTGTAGTAGTTTGAACATTCTTTGGCATGGCCCTTCTTTGGGATGGGATGAAAACTGACTTTTTCCATCCCTGTGGCCACTGCTGTGTTTTCCAAATTGGCTGACATATTGAGTGTAACACTTTAACAGCATCATATTTTAGTATTTTAAAAAGGCTCCACCAGAATTCTGTCACCTCCACTAGTTTTGTTCATGATAACTGTTCCTAGGGCCCACTTGACTTCACACTCCAGGATGTCTGGCTCCAGGTGTGTGACCACATTATTCTGGTTATCTGGGGCCATTAAGACCTTTCTGGTACAGGTCTGTATATTCTTGCCACCTCTTAATCTCTTCTGCTTCTGTTCCCTCCTTACCATTTCTGTTTTCTTTTTTTTTTTTTTCATGCCTTGATCTCTTCAGTTTTTGTGAAGAGATCTCTAGTATTTCCCATTCTATTGTTTTCCTCTATTGTTCATTTAAGAAGGCACTATCTCTCCTTGCTGTTAAGAAGGCCTTATCTCTCCTTGCTCTTCTCTGGAACTCTGCATTCAGTTGAGTATATCTTTTTCTTTCTCCCTTGCCTTTCTTTTTTTTTATTTTTTATTTTTTATTTTTTTTTGTATTTATTTATTTTTTTACACGAACTCCCAAACATGAACCCCCCTCCCACCTCCCACCCCACATCATCCCTCCAGATCATCCCCATACACCAGCCCCAAGCGTCCTGCATCCTGCATTGAACATAGACTGGCAATTCATTTCTTACATGATAGTATACAAATTTCAATGCTATTCTCC
>SJYX01012838.1:797630-818287 GCA_006410675.1 Oreotragus oreotragus | reverse complement strand
AGTTGGACTGTGAAGAAAGCTGAGCGCCGAAGAATCGATGCTTTTGAACTGTGGTGTTGGAGAAGACTCTTGAGAGTCCCTTGGACTGCAAGGAGATCCAACCAGTCCATTCTGAAGGAGATCAACTCTGGGATTTCTTTGGAAGGAATGATGCTAAAGCTGAAACTCCAGTACTCTGGCCACCTCATGCAAAGAGTTGACTCATTGAAAAAGACTCTGATGCTGGGAGGGATTGGGGGCAGGAGGAAAAGGGGACGACCGAGGATGAGCTGGCTGGATGGCATCACGGACTCCACGGGAGATGGTGATGAACAGGGAGGCCTGGCGTGCTGCGATTCATGGGGTCGCAAAGAGTCGGACACGACTGAGCGACTGAACTGAACTGAACTGAACCCTCTCAATAAATAAAGACTCCTAAAAGAACTGGACCAAGGCCCTAAATAAGATCTGGTTTTCAAACATTTTCTTTTAGAGCATTCTTTGACTGCTGGGCTCTCAGTGCCGAAGAACAGGTGTTACCTCTACAAGAGAGTCCATCTGTGGTAAAGCCATTGGGCCTAGCTCCATTTTAACTTCGCTTTCTAAAGGAAAATTTTAGTTTGGAAGAATCACGTATTTAGTATGTAAGATAAGGTATATGTTAGTCTCTCAGTAGTAACCACCTCTTTGCGACCCTATGGACTGTAGCCTGCCAGGCGCCTCCGTCCATGGGACTTACCAGGCAAGAATACTGGAGTGGCTTGCCATTTCCTTCTCCAAGGATCTTCCCAACCCAGGGATTGAATGGAGGTCTCCTGCATTGCAGGCAGATTCTTTGCCTGCATACTAAATGTACTAAATATGTACTAAATACATTTAGTATATATTTCTTTACAAATGTACTCCCTCTGACCCTCCAGGAACATGGAAACCTTTTTTCTAAACGCTAAAAACATCACAAGGACATTGTGTTCACTCTCTGGTGTTTGCACTTTAGTTCCTTCATTATGAACTTGCTGGTGATTGATCCCTGGTGGGGGCTCACATTTGAAAATGACTAACAATTTCAATTTATTGTTTTTCATGTACCAAATGTCAGAGATCCCATTTGGTCTCTGCCAGTTCTGCAGGGCAGGGATTATCTGCATTTTACCGATGAGAGGACCGAGGTTCAGACTGGTTAAGCAGCTTGTTCAAGGTTACCAAGATTGCCAGTGGCTGCCTGGAACAGAAACTTAGATCTGCCAGACCTGAATCCATACAAAACCATTCTAGGGATGATGTTATTGTTTCCATATCTATACTGATGAAGTAGGTCAAATGAATTGTGCATTTACTTCTGATAACATGGTGATCATAGGATTTGCTTCCAGAGGTACATGTCTGACACTCACCCCAGTGCAGTAAAATTTGTAAAGAGATTAAAGTGATTTTAAATTTTGTAAAGACATGAGGAATTTCTGTGTAGCAACACAAGAGGGCACTCTAACCCTCTTTGATTTGAGAATACATCTGTTTTTTTTTTTTTTTTTTTTGCGGTTAACACACCTCTGACCCTTGAATCCCAGTGTGGGTTCTGCTCTGATTACTTGTATGAACTTGCACTTTTAGATTCAGGCTGGAGTTCAACTTCTCCCTTTGCAGAATTAGGAAGGTGAGAGAAATGAGCTTTAGGATCTCTGGACAGGGAGGCCTGGCNTTTTTTTTTTTTTTTTTTTTGCGGTTAACACACCTCTGACCCTTGAATCCCAGTGCGGGTTCTGCTCTGATTACTTGTATGAACTTGCACTTTTAGATTCAGGCTGGAGTTCAACTTCTCCCTTTGCAGAATTAGGAAGGTGAGTGAAATGAGCTTTAGGATCTCTGGACAGGGAGGCCTGGCGTGCTGCAATTCATGGGGTCGCAAAGAGTCAGACATGACTGAGCGACTGAACTGAACTGTCTAAAGAATCGAAGGATACTAACTCATTAACAGTTAATTAAAGGAATTTATGACCCTATTTTAACAAGGATTGTTAAGCATTGCAAAGAAGTAAGATCTGTTCCTTTCATACTTGATATACTTAAACTGGGCTTCACAGGTGGCCTCAGTGGTAAAGAACCTACCTGCCAATGCACGAGACATAAGAGACTCCTGTTGGATCTCTGGGTTGGGAAGATCCCCTGAAGGAGGGCATGGCAACCCACTCCAGTATTCTTGCCTGGAGAATCCCATGGGCAGAAAAGCCTGCTGCAGAGTCAGACACTAAAGTGTCTTAGCATGCACACTTAAACTGAAAATGGGCTTACTGATTTATCTATTTGCAAAAAGCAAATCATTCCCAAGCCTGGCAGTGCTATTTACTTCTGGCTCATCTGACAATTGCTGGAGAAATTCTCTCCCCTCTCACCAGCTCAGGTTGGCAGGGATAAGTCTGCACTATGTAGCTGAATACACTGGCCAGTAGTTTGCTTCTTGTCTAGCATTTAGGTGACTACTAAGTTTAGCTGGTACTTCAAATCAACCGGCATTTTATTGCTTTGTAGGACATTTCTATGGAATTTATTGTGGGGGTTTTGAGAAAAACACCTTCCTAATTACCTAGCGTGGGCTGAAATTTTTCACAGGGCAGGGTTATTTTAAGATTCACTGGACAAACTGCTGAATGGCTGAGATCCAGGGAGGCTCCTCAGCTAGATCCCCTCAAAACAAGAGGGTTTTTCTCTTTCTTGTAAATGACGGACTAAGTCAGGAGCTCTGACAGGGGAAAAGCAAAAAGGGAGTGGGAAAATCCAACAAGAAGTGGTCTAAGTTATAAGAAATGATGGGTTTAAAGGAAATTTGTACATTGCACACGGCAGGGAAAGTGAAGGAAAATACACCCACCCAGGGAGACAAGTGTTCTGACAAGCACACACCTGCTGAAAGCCTCTGTTGACCTTTCCGCCGAGAGGCAGAAAGACGTTTTCTCTGCTGGGGCTTCCTGGGTTATCACTACACAGTCCCCTTCAACCACTGGGCTGCTTTTATTCTGAGTCCAGAAGAACCTTCCTAGATGTGAGGTCTTGGAAAAAAACTAAAAGTGACTTGTTCAGCCAGAACAGGTGAGCAGGCAGTCCTTCAAACACAACTGTCCTCAGGAGCACTCAGGCATTAGAGGTCTGGCGTGGAGACATGTGCCTCGGATGAAAAGAACACTGCCCTTTATTCCAGCCAGCACAAAGAACTGAAGTTACAGCCCCACGTTAGGTCAATCTCCAACTCTACGGGTGTTTTTTATTCTGATGCAATTAAATGAATTTGGCAAGACCAAGTTTTTACAGTCCTAGGATTGTTATCAGAATTTCTCTTGCAATTTGCTTAACTTCTCAGTACCTCAATTTATTTCTTTGTAGAAATGGAGATAATGATAGTACTTACACCACTGAGTTGTAAACATTAACTGGGTTCATATAAATCAAGCAGAGCTTATCTGGTGCCTAGCAAGTGCTTTTTAAGCGTTATATAAGTAAGCTTTTCTACCTATTACTACACTACTACTACTACTAACGCCTTGGGACAGCTTGAGAAGACTCTGCCATGCAGTTACAGATTCTGTCTTACTTTAGGCACTACTATTCACTTTGTCTGTGTGTCTTAGGCACCATTATTCACTTTGTCTGTGTGTCTTAGTTTCTTTTTAAATTAACTAGAAACATCTGCTTTTTAAATTCTTTGTGATATTTCAAGATTTCATGTCTCTCTGCTTTCAGTTGCTCCCTTTTTTCCTTTGAACCTTCCTTTGAACAAGCACATAGACACTGAGTATACAGAGATGACGAGATGCAGTTGTATAGAGTGAGTGGAACACAGGTCCCAGTGACATATAACATGTTCTATTATGGAAGTGTGCCCAGAAGTAGCTCTCAAGCTGTGTCTTGCAGGATGAATTGTAATTAGCCAAGTGAAGTGGAGGGTCTTGGGAGGAAGAGTGAAATGGGTGAGGAAGACTGGAGACATGAAAAGAGCCAGCATATTCTCTTTCAGGGTGTTATTTAGGCCCTATATTGTCACTGGCTCCCTAGTGTCTACGGGAAAAGGCATAAAGTGCTCAATATCACATTGAAAACCCCTCTCTGTCCAGTGCTTTCCCATGTCTTCCTCTGGTTGCTTCTCCAGGTCATCGCATTCCTTCTCTGTTTCCTGAAGGTACACTTGCTTTCCTACCTCTAAGTTTATTCCTTTGGTTCCCTCTGTCTGGAATGCCCTCCTCCCTGTTTCGGAATCCACCCACCCCTCAGTGCAGCTCAGGTGCTGAGTTCAGCTGTCCTTTGACCCCTACCTGGAAATAACCTCTCCTTTCTCCTGGTCCGTAACACAAGTTGCTTGTTTCATTACTGTGGTACTCACCTCACTCTACTTCCATTGGTTTTACTTGAATCTTAGTATCTTGCCTGTAAGATTATATACTGCACTTTGTTAATTTTAAAATTTCCTATAGTATCTAACATGATGCCATAGAATCAAAAAGGATTGTTAATGATAATAGCTATATATCTAAAATTTATGCTTGTTTTGTACTAGGCAATATTCTAAGCCCACTGCAAGGATCATCTTACTTAATTCTTAAACACATTTGCTGTGTAGTAAAGAATTTAACCTTGTCCAAAGAGAGGTCTGGTCTTTGTCTTAGGCCTCTGGGAGGCAATCTCTTAAGCCCTTGGAATATTCTGCCTGATAAGAGTATCTCTGTTTACCTGAGAGCTTTGGGACATCATCCACATCAAAAAGTCTGAGGATGCGATTTATGACAGGGGTTTTGAGTTATGCCGGAACAAGCTTGACCTCTGTGGGGCAGGATGCGGAGATCAGGCACGTGGACCCTCAACAAAGACTCTGGACACCAAGGAGTGGGTGAGCTTCCTCAGTTTGCAATGCTTTGTGTGTTTCATCACATGCCAGTACCAGGACAGCGGCTCTGTCCATGTCTCCAGAGGAGACGACAGCTGGGAGCCCCACATTTGGGACTTCTCTGGGCTCTTCATGTGGTTGATTGTGACTTGCGGCTTTTAGCTGTATTCAATAGCCGCTGAGTATAACCGCGTGCAGTGAGGCCTGTCAGTCCTTCTAGCAAACTGCAAACCTAAGAGTGACCTTGAGGACCCCAAACTTACAACTGATATCAGGGTGAGGGCGGACTTGTGCACTGTGCTTCCTCTTACTTTGCACTTCTGAAATAAGTACCATAATTATTTCCATCCTACAGATGAGAAAACTAAGCCACAGAGAGGTCAAACTTTGTATCTGAAGTCAAGCTTTTTATTTGAGGTCACATAGCTATTATCTAGGACTTGATCCCAGGGCCACTAAAACAGAAACCACCTTTGGAGCTACTTCTATATATTGCCTCTGATATGAATAAAAATTAAAGATAGACATAAGATAAAACTGTGAGGTTCTAAGTCAGAGAAAACAAGACCTGGAGCTGCCTGTGGCTCAGATCATCAGCTCCTTATTGCAAAATTCAGGTTCAAATTGAAGAAAGTAGGGAAAACCACTAGGCCATTCATGTATGACCTAAATCAAATCCCTTATGATTATACAGTGGAACTGACAAAAAGATTCAAGNCAAGACCTGGAGCTGCCTGTGGCTCAGATCATCAGCTCCTTATTGCAAAATTCAGGTTCAAATTGAAGAAAGTAGGGAAAACCACTAGGCCATTCATGTATGACCTAAATCAAATCCCTTATGATTATACAGTGGAACTGACAAAAAGATTCAAGGGAATAGATCTGGTAGACAGAATTTCTGAAGAACTATGGACAGAGATTTATAACATTGTATAGGAGGTGATGACCAAAACCATTCCCAAGAAAAAAAATTCAAGAAGGCAAAGTGGTTGTCTGAGTAGGCTTTACAAATAGCTGAGGAAAGAAGAGAAGTGAAAGGCAAAAGAGAAAAGGAAAGATATATCCAAATGAATGCAGAGTTCTAGAGAACAGCAAGGAGAGATAAGAAAGCCTTCATAAATGACCAATGCAAAGAAACAGAAGAAAACAATAGGATGGGAAAGACTAGAGATCTCTTTAAAAAATTGGAGATACCAAGGGAACATTTCATACAAAAATGGGCACAATAAAGGACAGAAACAGTATGGACAGAAGGGATTAAGAAAAGGTGGCAAGAATACACAGAAGAACTATACAAAAAATCCTTTAATGGCCCAGTTAACCACGATGATGTGGTCACTCACTTAGAGCCAGACATCCTGGAGTGTGATGTCAAGTGGGCCTTCAGTTCAGTTCAGCTGCTGGAGTTTCAGCTTTAGCATCATTCCTTCCAAACAACACCCAGGACTGATCTCCTTTAGAATGGACTGGTTGGATCTCCTTGCAGTCCAAGGGACTCTCAAGAGTCTTCTCCAACATCACAGTTCAAAAGCATCAATTCTTCGGCGCTCAGCCTTCTTCACAGTCCAACTCTGACATCCATACATGACCACGGGAAAAACCATAGCCTTGACTAGACAGACCTTTGTTGGCAAAGTAGTCTCTGCTTTTCAATATGCTGTCTAGGTTGGTCATAACTTTCCATCCAAGGAGTACACGTCTTTTAATTTCATGGCTGCAATCACCATCTGCAGTGATTTTGGAGCCCCCCCCCAAAATAAAGTCTGACACTGTTTCCACTGTTTCCCCATCTATTTGCCTTAGGAAGCATTAATATGAACAAAGCTAGTGGAGGTGATGGAATTCCAGCTGACTTATTTCAAATCTTACAAGATGACGCTGCACTCATTATGCCAGCAAATTTGGAAAATTCAGCAGTGGCCACAGGGATGGAAAAGTTTTCATTCCAATCCCAAAGAAGGGCGATGCTAAACAATGTTCAAATTACTACACAAATGCACTCATTTCACATGCCAGCAAGATTATGCTCAAAATCCTTCAAGCTAGGCTTCAGCTGTACATGAACCGAGAATTTCCACATGTGCAAGCTGGATTGAGAAAAGGCAGAGGAGCTGGAGATCAAATTGCCAACATATGCTGGAACATAGAAAAAGCAAGGGAATTCCATCTGTTTCTGCTTCATTGACTGTGCTAAGGCCTTTGACTATGTGGATCACAACAAACTGTGGAAAATTCTTAAAGAGATGGGAATACCAGACCACCTTACCTTACCAGGAACAGATTGGTTCCAAATTGGGAAAGGAGTATGTCAAGGCTTATATTGTCATCCTGCTTATTTATCTTATATGCAGAGTACTTCATGAGAAATGCGGGGCTGGATGAATCACAAGCTGGAATCAAGATCGCTGGGAGAAATATCAGCAACCTCAGATATGCAGATGATACCACTTTAATGGCAGAAAGTGAAAAGCCTCTTGATGAAGGTGAAAGAGCTGGCTTAAAACTCAACATTCAGAAAACTAAGATCATGGTATCAAGTCCTATAACTTCATGGCAAATGGATGGGGAAAATGTGTAAATAGTGTCATATTTCATTTTCTTGTGCTCCAAAACCAATGTGGACAATACTGCAGCCAATAAATTAAAAGGCGCTTGCTCCTTGGAAGAATAGCTATGACAAACTTAGACAGTGTATGTAAAAACAGAGACATCACTTTGCTGACAAAGGTGTATATAGTCAAAGCTATGGTTTTTCCAGTAGTCATGTGTGGATGTGAGATACACACATCTTTGGGCCATGAAGATGGCTGAGTGCCTAAGAATTGATGCTTTTGAACTGTGGTGCTGGAGAAGACTTTTGAGAGTCCCTTGGGCTTGTAAGGAGATCAAATCAGTCAACCCTAAAGAAAATCAACCCTAAATACTCATTGAAAGGACTGATGCTGAAGCTGAAGCTCCAATACTTCGGCCATCTGATGCAAAGAGCTGACTCACTGGGAAAGACCTTGATGCTGGGAAAAATTGAAGGCAAGAGGAGAAGGGGGCAAAAGAGGATGAGATGGTTGGATGGCATTACTGACTCAATGGACATGAGTTTGAGCAAACTCAGGGAGATAGTGATGGACAGAAAAGCCTGGTTTGCTGCAGCTCATGGGGTCACAGAGTCCAACATGACTTAGCAACTGAACAACAAGATAAAAAATATTAAGAACAGACATAAAAATGAACATGTCTTTAAATGCTAAAGATGTTTATGGCAGCTTTTGTAGGGAAGCATCTTGTATTACGACTCACTTATTAATGTTTATGAATATGGCAATAATTTGATCTGAACAGACTGCAATTGTGCATATTAAAATAGGTCTGTGGTCTGAGCTAAGAATATACTTATTTGCAAAAATATGTAGAGAATTGAGCCTGATGGTTATTAAGTACAGCAAAATATCTGTTAAAAAAAAAACCTTAGAATCCTTGGGAAAAATCTCATTGTCCCTTGCTTTTCTACTTTAATTACTTATATGTGACTCAGGTCACAATCTTTCGTCTGTGAGCTCGCAAGACTTAACCACAAAGATTTAACTGCTCTTTGCCCTGTACTGCTTGCGACACTGGTGGTAATTATCTCCACGTCTGTCACTGACAGCTGACTGTGAGATTTTGAGGATGGGGATCATATCTAATTCATGCCCATATCTCCATACTTAGTAAGTTTCTGGCATATAGTAGGTATTGAATACATGTACACAGAATAAGTGCAAGCATGCCTGTTTGAGTGAATAGCTCTTTAAAGGCTTGCTGAAGGTAGATGAACCTAGATCTCCTCATCCTTTCCCAAACTTCTCTTTGGTCCATCCATCTTCTTTAAAGAGGTAGAGTTTACTCTCTGCACCTTTCCTCCCCCAGCAACTGAATGTCCCCAGCTCCATTTATCTCTATTTGTCCTTCTAGCTTGAGTTATCTGGGTCAATGAAGAGGAATGTGTTAGAAAACACAGAGGACAGAAATAAACCAGAAAGGATGATGAAAGGAACAGCTAGAATAAAATACGCTATTGCACAATTTAAAAGAAAAGTCCCAGAGAGTAGATTTCCTGCAACTTAAGCTCATGTAAATTATCTTTTAATAACATCTCCTTGGGGCTTACTGTCTTATGCACCTAAATTAGGTCCTTGGGGGGGAAAAAATCCACATTTATAGAGAACTTGACTCCATTCTGATAAGGGTGGAAAGGCTGAGGCATCTTTAGGATGTACAAAATAGAGCCAACATGGATCCGAGGTTCATGATCAGGGGCCTGCTTAGCAGTCTCCCAAACCAATGAATAATATCTTTAAAGCTTGCCAACCCAATGGGATAAACTTGATCCATCATACTTGATCATCTTCCATGGGGCATGTGGGAGAGTATTAAAAATAACCATTATATTTTCAGCAAAACTTAAGAGGGCCATGTAGCCAACTGAATTTTTAATCAGTTGCCTATTTAATTAATATTTATTTACAGTGAAAAAAAGCAACTGTGTTTTGAAGCAAGGCAGAACAGATGAAGCAGAGGATATAGATCAACATATTTTTCATGTTCTGAGAAGCCAAAGGGCATGGCATTGTCTGAGAACAGACCTCAGTCTGAGAATCTAGAGAGCTGCTCCTGGTCTAGTCCAAGTGGCTTGATAAGCTAGAGAAAACTGAAATAAATCAGGGGTTCTCATGGTGCTTTCAGGCCTGGAATGTTGTCAAGTGAAATATTTATATATAACAACAAATGCAAGTAAAGCTTCTCTGGTTCAAAGGCCTGTCCAGACAGTCCCACTTCTGGCCTGGAGATGTCCTTGTGGGGCTCCAGGGGGAGCCAAGCCTCCTAAGAACTCTGCAGGGGATCAAGGGAATTCATTGCCTGAGACAGTCTCCAAATATCCTATGATTTATGCAAGTCAAAGTGTTTTTCAATTCCACGTATGGGAGGCATTTATATAGAAGGGTATCTATCTTTCTTTGAAAGATTTTCTCTTCCTTAAATGTCCGTTAGACACTAATATCCAAATAAGATACTGTAGAGGTAATTCATTAATAAGAAATTCTTCCTCTATCTTGCTAAGTACAACTCTGATCTGTCTCTGAACAGATGGCATAATTTTTGGTGAAATAACACCTCACAAGGGGCACTTCATCATCCTCTGATGAGACTTCTCAGTTCTGGGATAAGCATACTTTAACAACTTTTCCTTTCAACACAAAAGAAAGAAAAATATGAAGGTTTAGGGAGAACAGCAAAATGTTCAGAGTAGGAGAAAAATTAAATACTCAACTGCAAAATTCTCCAGCTTTTACTAAGCCTCCTGGTGTAACCCTAGATGTCAATGTGTAAAATAAATGGTATTTGATAATGTGGTAATGTAACTATTAATAAAAAGTTTCCATTTCACAGCTGGTTTGTGGTGTGGTACACATAGCTAACCTCCCCTTCCCTACTGCAAGCTGACAACATGGTACGGGAAAGAATGAAACAAGAAATGACAGAATTCTTACAAAACAAGCAGAACAGTAAACAAGTTTGGGAGGGTTGGGAGGGTCACTAATCTATGACTAGAAGTTCAGGATAGCTTTCTTGAAAGAAGTAAAATTTTAGTTGAAATCTAAATATGTATACACACACACATATATAAATATAATGAAGACAATAATTTCAAACTCAAATCATCTTACATTGAATATATAGCAGATGTGAGTGAGCGTAGGAGGTTGGGCAAATTGTAAGATTTAGCTCTGGAAATCATTTCCACTGGATGACATCTATCTCTTCTCCCAATTCTGAAATATTCTATGGGTACTTCAAAGCCAGCATGTTCAAACTAAACATATCTGTTTCCCTCCATCACTCCTAAAACCCTAAAACTCGTGTATCCCTATTTCTGGGAATACCATCTCCCTCCTCCCAGTTACCCCAAACAGTTGTAGGTTCTCTTTGACCCTCCAATGACTCGCCAAGACCTGCTGACACTTCCTTCTATATATCTCCCACATCTGTCCTTTCTCTTTTATCTACATGTCACTGTCTTCCTCAGGTCAATATCATCTCCCACTTGGATGAGCTCATCAACGATCTTAAGTGGTCCCATACTTCCCAACTCAAATACCTTTTGTGGACTGCAGCCAGAGTGATCCTTCCAAAACACAAAGCTTCTCTGTCATTCATCTGCTTAACACTCTTTCTGTGCCTTTTAAGGTAGAGCTAAATCACTTTAAGGGTTTCCCTGGTGGTTGAGATGGTGAAGAATCTGCCTGCAATGCAGGAGAACCAGGTTCAATCCTTGGGTTGGAAAGATCCCCTAGAGAAGGGAATGGCTACCCACTCCAGTATTCTTGTCTGGAGAATTCCATGGACAGAGGAGNGTCCCATACTTCCCAACTCAAATACCTTTTGTGGACTGCAGCCAGAGTGATCCTTCCAAAACACAAAGCTTCTCTGTCATTCATCTGCTTAACACTCTTTCTGTGCCTTTTAAGGTAGAGCTAAATCACTTTAAGGGTTTCCCTGGTGGTTGAGATGGTGAAGAATCTGCCTGCAATGCAGGAGAACCAGGTTCAATCCTTGGGTTGGAAAGATCCCCTAGAGAAGGGAATGGCTACCCACTCCAGTATTCTTGTCTGGAGAATTCCATGGACAGAGGAGCCTGGTAGGCTGCAATCCATGGGGTCGCTAAGAGTCGGACACGACTGAGCGACTTCACTTTCACTTTTCACTTTCAGGCATTGGAGAAGGAAATGGCAACCCACTCCAGTGTTCTTGCCTGGAAAATCTCAGGGACGGCAGAGCATGGTGGGCTGCTGATTATGGGGTCGCACAGAGTCTGACACGACTGAAGCAACTTACCACCAGCAGCAGCAGCAGCAGCAGCAAATCACTTTAAGGGTTTCCCTAGTGGTTGAGATGGTGAAGAATCTGCCTGCAATGCAGGAGACCCTGGTTCAATCCCTGGGTTGGAAAGATCCCCTAGAGAAGGGAATGGCTACCCACTCCAGTATTCTTGTTTGGAGAATTCCATGGACAGAGGAGGCTGGCGGGCTACAGTCCATAGAATTCCATGGTCAGAGGAGGCTGGCGGGCTACCGTCCTTGGGGTCGAAAAGCTGGACATGACTGAGTGACTATACAGTCAAATCACCTTAACATGGCTTCCAAGACCTCTCAGTACCTGTCACTTTCCTTCTGGCCCTCTCCTCTTTGCCTACAATAAACTACAGCCAACTATCCGGGTTTGTTAAATGGGCTGTTTTCTTTCTTCTAGATCTTCATCCATACTGTTTCATCTCCTAGGATACTCCTAGCCTCATTCCTCTTATCCTGGGGGCTGGTTCTGATGTGTTCTTCAGATTACAATGTATTCATCACTTCCTTCTGGGGGTGTCCCTGTCTCCCTGTTAAGATATCCCTGCTGTATGCTTCTATCAACAGCAATCTTTACCTCCCTCATCATCTTACATAGCATATTGTATTATAATCGTTTGATTAAATGCCCATTTCTCCAGCTAGATTGTAAGCTCTCTGAAGGCAGGAGCCATGTCTGTATTGATCATCACTGAATTACTAGTTCCCAGGAGAGGACCTGGCATATGGAAGATAATCAACACATATGTATTAAGTAGATTGAAAGAGATAATGAATTTCTCATATTACCCCTCAGCAGCCCTAATAATGAATGGATCATTTTGTTTCTCTTCACCCTATGCACTTATTTTAGGGTTTCTAATCCATTCCTGATCAAGTCTTTAACTAGCTGCTTTTTTGCCTTTGGGATAATGTTTAATGTTTCATCTTGGCATGACACATAAGGCTCATTAGCCTACTTTCCCGGCCTTATCTCCATTACTTTGTTTAAATGAAATTGATGCTTGGGTTTCCTCACAGAAACTTTATCTCCCAGTCCTTGGTACCCCTGCACTGCGTCACTCTTCTCTCTACCTGTAACAACTGGACAAACTCATTGCTCTTTATATCAACCCAAGGGTGATCTCCTCTTGGAAGTCCAATCTACCAAGCTTTCCTCCTCCTACCAATAATGGAATAGGTATTGGTTTTCTGAGTGTTTTTGTGCCCTGTGTATTTTTTATCTATAATGTTCAAACTTTGGCTTTCTATTTTTATGATCAGAACTTCATTAAGTACAGAGAGAATAATCTTATTTATCTCTCTATCACCTAATTTAATACAGTACCTGCCACAAAAGGGCCACTTGTTAAATATCCTTTGAATACTTTCCTTTTATTTATTTTTTATTTTTTTGGTTTCAAATATGGTTTCAAATATAATCCCTGTCCAAATTTAATGTTGGAATAATATATGGGCCAGGGTGTTCTCTAAAATAGCAGAGTAATCACTTGCCTTTAATTGTGATACCTAAAAGCTAGAAGTGAAAAGAAAAAAAAAAAAACTTTCCTTTTAAATTAATAACTTTTTAAAAATACAGGTAATGAGAAGCAAAAGGAGCAAACAAGCACCAGTAATATTTTTTAGCTGAACTGACACGGTGTGCTCATATTATTCCTGTGAGGGTCTATGCAGATACCTCCTGCCAGGGCAATCTCTTAAACTCAAACCAGGGAGGAAGGAGAGAGGGAGGGGAGAAGGGAGAGAGAGGATAGGGAGGGAGGAATGGACGGACGGACGCTGCCTTCACCTTTATCTGTTCAGCATGTGTTTTTTGCCTGGCTTTAATACTTATGCATGTTGCTTTCAGTATATAAGCCTTCAGTCTGCCAGAGTCTAGGATGTCCCATTCTCACCATCACTGCAGACACCTCCAAGCTCCAAGACATTTGCATTATGAGGTACAACTGCTTCCTATTCTTTTTTTTTCTTTACTTAGATTTTGTTAGGTCTGTACAGAGGAAAAAAAAATACTGATAGAATATTCTCTGAGAAGACATAATGCCCTCCAGCCAATAGTTCTAGAGTAATTGGAAATTATTTTTCAAAACCCTGTTATTCTCTTAGAAAATGTCAACTGCTTAGTAGCCAAGGAATCCAAAATAGACTGTTGATGTTTCATAGATAACAGGAGCTAGACATCCCCTGAGTGGTATGGCCAACCCACGTGACCTGGGAGCTACCCAGAGATCTACTAATGCCATCCTCCCAGGGACTGTTTGAGCCTCGTTGGCATTCAGCAACCTAACTCCCACATTTCTGTAGATGTGAGAAGGTGGAAGAACGCCCTGTCACCACGTGTGTGTAAATACTTGGGCAGATTTAGTCACAGGTCTCCTCTACCTAAATTTGGTTCTTGAAGTGTGTTCAGATTCTTTTCACACACACAAATACACCCACCTATTACAATGTCTATAAATAATCCCTCCTCTGCAGGCCTGGTATGAAACTCTAATTAGGGTTAGTCAGCATTTACAAGGTGCTTTTCTCAAAGGCAAAGTTACAGGAGCTAAAGCGCTTCACGACCATTCCCTCTAGTGTGCACGTACCTAAAAGCTCTTAGAGGTCAGGGAGAGTTGTGGAGCCAGCCTGTCACGTGGAGCAGAGATCAGGTCAGAGCACATGTCAGAAACCAAATCCCCAGCCTCAGAAGCTTGTCTGAAACAGCAGCATGCAGGTGAGAGCAGCAGGCTCACAGGATCTGAAATGTCCGTGGGCCTGTCTTGCAGGATTTTTAGAAAGGGGAAGCAACAGCATGCTCTAGAACTGGGCTCCTGAGGGTGAGACCAAGGGCGTGGCTCAGTGTGTGCGCACTGCGTGTGGGCTGGTGATGGGTAGTTTGTGCGCATTTGCATGTATGGATGATGCATATGCTTGGAGGGATCAGGAAGCCTTCCACTGCCGGGGAAGGTGTTATAAAATACGGAAAAAGATCTGTTTAAAGGAAAGCATTTTGCAATATTCCTACTCTTCATCTGGTGATAAAATGACTAGGTTAGGAGTGCAAGTTCTGGGGCCATGATGGGAGCAGAAGCACATTTAGCAACATGGTCCTGTCACACAGAGTCAAATTTTCCCAAAGGCTTTGGATGGCTGGAGACGACAAAGTTTGGGATAGGGGGCTAAAGTAGCTGAAGAGGATTTCTGCCTCTCTTGATCAGTTCCCCACAGACTGCATTTAAGACTCCTTTGGTACTCACAATCTGGGCTACCCACCAGGTAGCCTTCCCTTACCTCCAAGCCCCCTTGAAGGGATGACCATTCAAGTTACCCTGATCTGGTCAGAGAACATGGAGCCACATGCTTAATTGGAAGGTCAACCCCTTAACTAGATTGCAAATTACCTGAAGGAATAGACTGCATTTTACAACTCTTTTTTGCTGTCCATTCCCAACACAGGCTTTCAATAAATAACTGCCATGACTAAATTTTTTTTACAAGATGCATTATTTTGTGATAGATGTTGTTCTTAGAATGCTATATGAATTTATTTAAATTCTCAAACTAATCAGATGAGGTAGTGCCACTATTATCTCTGTTTTGAAGAGATAATAGTGAGCATTGAGACATGGAGAGGTTAAGTAACTTGCTCAAGGTCACAGAGTCATGAGGGGCTGGGATTCAAATCCAGACAGTGTGGTTTTAGCATTCATACTCCAAACCAACCCATGGTTCTACTTCTTACAGATATGCATGATTCCTGAATTTCTTGTGGCTTTCGTCTGACTGTGGCAGGGAAAGGATCTCAGGAAGTGATGAACCTTCTTAGAAGAGAAACCTATTAATACAAACACTAAATCACAGCCTCTTTTTATTTCTCACCATGACCACCTGGAAGAAAAGATGAAACACAACAGCAACAAAAACGTACTCCCACTTAAGATACGATTTTGGTTGCGTGTGATTGTTTTTTTTTTTTCTTGATTGGGTCAGCCCTGGTAGATTAGGCTTGGTCCTTGGTTTTTCCACAGCCTCAGATTCCACAGCCTCTGTAGGCAAATGAGTCTCTTCTAGGGCCAGCACATGGTTTGTGATATCCCCAGAGTGGCGCCAACTTATCCTTCTGGTTCCACAGTGGATCTTGCGCCATTTTGGGTCCCCACTCTTGTGAGATACACCAGACCTGATCCAACTTCCAGATGCAGGAATGGAGTAATGATTCCCTCTGTCCTGCTCTCATAGGGATTCCATCTCCCTGCACACATGTGGGAAGTGAGTGTGGGGCCACAGGAGAAGAGCTATAGAAACTGTCAAGTAGTCAAAGGCAGGACTGCATAGGAAAAGGACAGGATTCCAGAAGGATGAAAGAGGAGAGGAGGGCATATCATCCGCCAGGTGAGAGCAGAGAATGCTCTGGGAATTGAGAGCAGTGAGGTCTGCATGAGGGCTGGTGCTGGAAAGGGAGAGGCTGGGACACAGGCCAGGTCAGTGGAAGGAAGGGGAAGAGTGAACAAGAAAGGAGAGCAGGCTGAAGCTGCAGCCACACTGGAAACACGAGACGCTCACATCCGACCCCGGCAGAGAGAAGACAGAAAGGATGCGGGGTGAAAGAACTGTTCCCAGGGCAGAGGTGACACCAGAGACCTGCTTCTGATCCTGCTGACCATCTGACTCTGACTCAGAATTTCCATGGCCAATGGGCCTCAGTGATGAGCCTTATCTCGAGCTACAGTAATACTGTGCAAAGATAACAAGAAACCGATTGGAAAATATTCAGAGTGTTGCATACGGCATTCACAGAAGGTGAACCTAACCTATCTATCTGGTTTAGCTCTGATCACAGGTGAACATGATAGGGACTGCAAGCCACTTCTCCAGCATTCTTACTGTCCTGTTCCATGCACTAAACGACTGACTCAACGGTTATCAGTGATGGAGCTGCTATCCTCTGCTAGGACTTAGGATTGTAAAGGGAAATAAGCCATATTCTCTGTGTACAAGTTGCACCCAGATGATGTGGAAGAAGATGGATGGAGAAGTGTAATGATAAAGATGTTAACAAAGCCTTCCTAAGGGGCAGCAAAGGCAGTCCTCTAGCCATTTCCCAAATATACCTCCATTCCTAAGCTTAACTGCTTTATTTCAAATGGAAAGCTCCCTTCCCTACCCTGACCCCAGGCTATATTTCTTGAAATTCTGAACATTCTTCACATTCCAGGTCAAATGTCATTTTTTTCAAGAAAGTAGTTTCTATTCTTAAAAGCTGAAATTAATCTCTTCATTCTATGTGCTCAGTCATGTCCAACTCTTTGCGACTCTATGGATTATAGCCCACCAGTCTCCTCTGTCCATGGGATTCTCCAGGCAAGAACACTGGAGTGGGCTCCCATTCCCTTCTCCAGGATATCTTACTGACCCAGGGATTGAACCCCGGTCTCCCACACTGCAGGCAGACTCTTTATCGTCTGAGCCACCAGGGAAGACCTAGGTGCTACTCTTAAAAGCTGAAATTAATCCTTCCATTCTATGTGCATCTGTAACACTATTTACATCTTTTTTTAATATTTAACTCAATAAGCTTTTTAAAGTTGTGTATGGTGAATACACATGTGTTTGTGTGTGTACGTAAGGTCTCCCACACTGCAGGCAGACTCTTTATCGTCTGAGCCACCAGGGAAGACCTAGGTGCTACTCTTAAAAGCTGAAATTAATCCTTCCATTCTATGTGCATCTGTAACACTATTTACATCTTTTTTAAATATTTAACTCAATAAGCTTTTTAAAATTGTGTATGGTGAATACACATGTGTTTGTGTGTGTACGTACATGTAAATATCTCTAAGTTGTAAGCATGTTTGACAGTAGGATTGATGTCTGATTCTCCCACAGGCCTGAGCATGAGGTTTCTTTAAATGTATTCAGAGTATGTACAATTTGAACTACTCTACAGTCTGTTTTAGGATGCTAAAGTGAGAAGACTTTGCTTCATTCTAGCAATTGTGAGTTCTTATTTGCATATGCCAAAAATCATTTCTTGTTCTGAAAAGGCATAAAAAAGTAATAACCTTCACAAAAATGACCTAGTCATTTTTCTA
Source organism: Oreotragus oreotragus (assembly GCA_006410675.1). NCBI lineage: Eukaryota > Metazoa > Chordata > Mammalia > Artiodactyla > Bovidae > Oreotragus > Oreotragus oreotragus. Next base: position 800,480 of record SJYX01012838.1, on the reverse strand, counting down.
TGTTTGTAGGTGAACAGGCAAAAAAAGAAACAAAAAACCTTCAAACTAACCAAACAATTTTTAATTTGGAAAGGACTCTACCCTGGTGACTCAGAAGATATAGAACCTGCCTGCAAGGCAGGAGACTCAGGTTCAATCCATGGGTCAGGAAGATCCCCTGGGTACTGGAATGGCTACCCATTCCAGTATTCTTACCTGGAGAATTTCATAGACAAAGGAGCCTGGCAGTGTACAGTCCATGGGACTTCGAAGAGTTGGACATGACTGAAGGGTTTTCGTTTTCACTTTTCTAAATTTCATTTAATCCAGCATCTTAATTACAAATGAGGAAACTAAGACCTAAGAAATTCAGATACTTCTACAGTATCAAACAGCCAGAATCAACAATATCAAACTTCCAAACCCTTATATTCAATGCTCTTTCCAATAGACCAAATAGATTATTTTAAAAAAGAGAGAAAACATTTTTTTTTAAAGAAACAGCACTAAAATATATAGAGAAGAATTCATTGGAAACCACATATATTACAGAGAAGAATTTTCCTATCAGTCCATTGTCCAAAGAAAAAAATCATGGTTTCACTAACATGAACAAAATTGTTTGTAGACTTTAAAGCTTTAATTAAAAAATCTGACTTTTCCAGACTTTTCACCCTTAAGGTCTCAAATTATTCTATGCAGTGGGCAGGGAGAACTGTTCTGAGGTTCTCCAAGATAGGTCAATATGTCTGGGTGAAACTGGTCATTAACAGGTGTACACAAAATAACACATCAAGGCTTTGCTGAGAGGTGCACGTTCACGCTTGTTCTCTCCCATCACTATTTAGGCAAATACAATAAATGCACTCAAATCTGACATAGTGAACTCCATCCCAGTTCTTCTATTAAAGTCAGAACCCCTGCCTTTTCCCTGCCCCTTCCCATGTCACTGCTGCCCCACTCCCACACTGACAGAGCTGACCCATAGTAAAGACACCCTGGGTTGGCACACACAAGCACATGTGCACATACAGAATAGGTCTAAGCACTACATTTGAATTTAAAACTTACTGGATCCCAGTTCCAAATGGGGATATCTTACTGGCTTCTGTTTCTGGACAGGGATATATATGGGGCTTCCCAGATGGCTCTGTGGAATCTGCCTGCTGATGCAGGACACACGGATTCGATTCCTGGGTTGGGAAGATCCCCTGGAGAAGGAAATGGCAACCCACTCCAGATTTCTTGCTTGGAAAATCCCATCGATGGAGGAGCCTGGCAGGCTATAGTCCATGGGGTTGCGAAGAGTCAGACATGGCTTAGTGATTAAACATCAACACACACATACATTAGTGTGTAACCTAGAAAGCATATTAAAAAGCAGAGACATCACTTTACCAAAAAAGTCTGTCTAGTCAAAGCTATGGTTTTTCTAGTAGTCATGTATGGTTGTGAGTTGGACTATAAAGAAAGCTGAGCACCGAAGAATTGATGCTTTTGAACTGTGGTGTTGAAGACTCCTGTGAGTCCCTTGGACTGCAAGGAGATCCAACCTGTCAATCCTAAAGGAAATCAGTCCTGAATATTCATTGGGAAGACAGATGTTGAAGCTGAAACTCCAGTACCTTGGCCACCTGATGCAAAGAACTGACTCACTGGAAAAGACCCTGATGCTGGGAAAGATTGAAGGCGGGAGGAGAAGGGGATGACAAGATGAGATGGTTGGATGGCATCACCAACTCAATGGACATGAGTTTGAGTAAACTCCGGGAGTTGGTGATGGACAGGGAGGTCTCACGTGCTGAAGTTTATGGGGTTGCAAAGAGTCAGACACGACTGAAGCAAAGAACTGACTCACTGGAAAAGACCCTGATGCTGGGAAAGATTGAAGGCGGGAGGAGAAGGGGATGACAAGATGAGATGGTTGGATGGCATCACCAACTCAATGGACATGAGTTTGAGTAAACTCCGGGAGTTGGTGATGGACAGGGAGGTCTCACGTGCTGAAGTTTATGGGGTTGCAAAGAGTCAGACACGACTGACTGAACTGATATATATATATATATATATATATAAAATAGATAATAGATACATAATATGCATACATATCTATGTATATGTCTAGCTAGACAGTGATATATAATTGGTCAGATTAAAAAAATCACCCAGTTTTTAAAATTCTTTCATTTGTTGCAAAGGACAGTCAGAAAACTAGTTTTCAGTTACAGAACTCTCCCCCTTCCCTCCCTCTAGCTGCTCTGAACTTCCCAGGGCCTCCTTGGGGGCACAGGGAGAGTGCATGGGTATTGGAGCCAGCTACATAGGAGCTTAAATATTACTTCTGCTGTTTGTTACTTGTGTGATCTTGAGAAAATTACTTAATCTCTCTGGACAATAATTTTCTTATTTCTAAGATGAGGTTACTACCCATCTTAGAGGTTTAAGGGTTTGAGGTAATATATGCCAGAGAGTGCCGTGTGCGTGTGCTCAGTGAATAATAACTATTATGATGAAGGTGATGATGAGGGGGAAAGGAAAAGAGGAACAGGGAGGAAGATGGTGGCCTCCACTTCCCAAATGGCTGTCTGTATTCCAGAATCTCTCAACAGGTCCTGGCAGAACTCGACTGCTAGTCCTTAGCTGGGGAATATGAGGCTCAAGGTAGAGAAAGAAGCACTAGCCTCGAGGAAGGGGTGCAGGGGCTGGGGGAGGAGGGGGAAAGGGTTCACAAATGGCTAGCATTTAATATGCGATTTTCCTCTTCTGAGCTTTATATCTTTGCATACACTCATGTCCCGTCCCATCTGCTGCTGGGAAAAGGGCACTCACAGCAATGAGTTCAGTATCTTTTGAGCAGTCAAGGACACTTTT
>SJYX01012838.1:743081-769725 GCA_006410675.1 Oreotragus oreotragus | reverse complement strand
GTTTTCTGAATGTTGAGCTTTAAGCCAACTTTTTCGCTCTCCTCCTTCACTTTCATCAAGAGGCTTTTTAGCTCCTCCTCACTTTCTGCCATAAGGGTGGTGTCATCAGCATATCTGAGGTTATTGATATTTCTCCCAGCAATCTTGATTCCAGCTTGTGTTTCTTCCAGTCCAGCGTTTCTCATGATGTACTCTGCATATAAGTTAAATGAGCAGGGTGACAATATACAGCCTTGACGTATTCCTTTTCCTATTTGGAATCAGTCTGCTCCATGTCCAGTTGTAACTGTTGCTTCCTGACCTGCATACAGGTTTCTCAAGAGGCAGGTTAGGTGGCCTGGTATTCCCATCTCTTTCAGAATTTTCCACAGTTTATTGTGATCCACACAGTCAAAGGCTTTGGCATAGTCAAGAAAGCAGAAATAGATGTTTTTCTGGAACTCTCTTGCTTTTTCCATGATCCAGAAGATGTTGGCAATTTGATCTCTGGTTCCTCATAATATTAATATACAAATTTTATACATAAATATTTATACAGACACATTTCCCCCTTATTTTTCCTTTTTTCTTACACAAAGGTAGCATATTATATGCTTTTTGCTTTTTTCCCTTAATGATGTCTCCTGGAAATTACTTCATATTAGTCAACAGAGATTTTCTTTCTTGATTTTACAGCTGTACAGTTTCCATTTTTTTGGTATTTACAATCGCTTATTCTATCAATCTTCTGTTTGGACATTTAGATAGTTTTTTAGTACTTGGCAATGACAAATAATGCTGTCAAGAATAATCTTGTGTATATATAGTTTGATATTGTTGGAAGTTGAGCTTCAGGATAAATTCTTAAAGAGAAACTGCTAAGTCTAAGATAAATTAATATGTAGTTTGGTTTGATATCATCAATTCCTGTCCACAGTGGTTGTTCCATTTTGCATTCCCTTCAGCAACACAGGAAAGTGCCTGTTTCCCCACTGCCTTGACAATAGAGCCTGTTGTCAACTTCTCAAATTCTTGACAAGTGAATGGGAAGAAATAATGTCTCAATAAAGTTTTAATTTCATTTCTTTTAATATGAATGAATTTGAAAATTTTTTCAAGTGTTCAAGTGTTATTTTCATATCTTTTTTTGTGAATCATTGGTGTCATATGTTTGACCCATTTTTTCCCACAGAAATTTTCAGCTTTATTATCCTCACTATTTGTAAGTTCTTTATCATTTTACAAATTCTTTATCATTCGTTATTTGTGATATATGTTGTGGATATTTTCACCCAGTTTATCATTTGCCTTTTCACTCCCCTTTATTTTCTGCAAATTGTTTTTCTTTAAGTAGTCAAATTTATCGATTTTCTTCTATTGCATGTGGAAATATATATATATATTCATATACAAACATAGTTACAGTAGTATGTATATAAGTGATATAGGACGTGTATATGTATATATACTATAGAATATATAGTAACTTATACTATAACTATATATATTAGTATATATACAAGTATATATACTATAGTATATGTGTGTATATATTTGACATTATACATTATATACATTATAACAATAGTCCATATATGTATAATATAATATAATATAGATATAGTTATATATAAATGGATAGATACAAATATGCAAAGATATATTATGTATATATGGAGTGAGGAAAACATCTCATTTTCTCAAGAGTTTTAATTAAAAATAGTTGTTGAATTTTGCCAAAGACTTTTAAAGCATCTATCGAAGTTAATCCTACATCCTTCCTCCTAAGCCTTATTTATGTGGTAAATTAAGAGATTTTCTGTTAGTGAGCCCTGCTTGCATCCCTGGTACAATCCCTAGGTAAGGTTTCAAGTCCCATCTCTGTGTCTCAAATGCCAAGGTCTGTCCTGAAGTGCCTCTGTCAACACTCTCCTCTCTGAAGCCTTTAAAAAATACATTTCACATTCTGTCCCTGAAATAATATTCTCTTCTTTATTCTTGTCTCTTCTTTGTATATACTTTTATTTTCAGGCTTATCACACTATACTGTATTTATTTGTTTAGAATCTGTTTCTCCCACTAAACTCTACACTCATTGAACCACTGGAGCGGTTCTTAAGGAATTTTTTATATCAGTTACTTGAGTGTGAAATCTCCAGACCCTAACCTGGCCATCCAAAGGAATGACTCAGGAGTGGTACTTGTCACACTTTTTCATTAACTGGCCACAGAAATAATGTCCTGTTTATAGTTATGTGATGTTCAGATCTGTTAAGCATCAAAGTATGTTCTTTTGAATCCGTATAACAGCTTTATGAATAAGAAAAACCCAATTCAACCCAGCGACTTATAAGAGTGGAATTATGCTGATCCCAAACTAGTAGTACAAAAATGATTCTACCATAGATAAAACTCTCAAATTCTCATTTCTCTTCCTATTCAGTATTAACATATATTTGCATCTTCAAGAAAGTATAGAACAGAGGAATTAACTTTTTTTAAAAAATAGATTTTATTTTTTAGAGAACTTTTAAGTTCATAGCAAAATTTGAGGGAAAAATACAAACTTCTCATCTTACCCCTGCCCCTCACTATCACAGTCTTCCCCCATTATCAACATCCTACATCAGAGCAATGTATTTGTTACAATCAATGAACCTACACAGACATATAATTATAACCCTAAGTCCAGACTTTAAGTTTCACTCTTGATGTACTGAGAGGGTAACAGGCAGGAAGGCCAGCGGTCTCCAAACGGAGGAAATAGCCTGCAAGTGTCAGACATTTTCTCTCTCTTAAGCGGCAGGAAGAAACAACCTAGCGATATTTTTTTCCTTCTCTATACAAATTTAAAAGGAGGTTTCTCTTAAAATTCTGTGTTGCCATGACATCTGGTTTCACCCGAAGTTAACCAATGCCTTTTTCTTATGGAAATGTTTATCTTAAGCTATGCTAATGTACTATGCATTTACCCCAAACTCTGTCTTCAAGTTGGTTCCGCCTTTTGGGCTCAGAACCTACTTGATAAACCAGTATGTTATACTCTGATATCCTTCCTCTAATCTATGTAAAGGTGAAGGTGAAGTCACTCAGTCGTGTCCAACTCTTTGCGACCTCGTGGACTGTAACCTACTAGGCTTCTCTGTCCACAGGATTCTCCAGGCAAGAATACTGGAGTGGATTGCCATTTCCTTCTCCAGGGGATCTTCCCAACCCAGGGATCGAACCCGGGTCTCCCGCATTGGAGGCAGATGCTTTAACCGCTGAGCCACCAGGGAAGCCCTATGTAAATCTAATCTATGTAAATGACACTATTTTTATGGTGCTCGGAATGCAGAGTTCCAAAGAATAGCAAGAAGAGATAAGAAAGCCTTCTTCAGCAATCAATGCAAAGAGATAGAGGAAAACAACAGAATGGGAAAGACTAGAGATCTCTTCAAGAGAACTGGAGATACCAAGGGAACATTTCATGCAAAGATGGGCTCGATAAAGGACAGAAATGGTATGGACCTAACAGAAGCAGAAGATATTAAGAAGAGGTGGCAAGAATACACAGAAGAACTGTACAGAAAAGATCTTCACGACCCAGATAATCATGAGGATGTGATCACTCATCTAGAGCCAGACATCTTGGAATGTGAAGTCAAGTGGGCCTTAGAAAGCATCACTAAGAACAAAGCTAGTGGAGGTGATGGAATTCCTGTTGAGCTGTTTCAAATCCTGGAAGATGATGCTGTGAAAGTGCTGCACTCAATATGCCAGCAAATTTGGAAAACTCAGCAGTGGCCACAGGACTGGAAAAGGTCAGTTTTCATTCCAATTCCAAAGAAAGGCAATGCCAAAGAATGCTCAAACTACCGCACAATTGCACTCATCTCACACGCTAGTAAAGTAATGCTCAAAATTCTCCAAGCCAGGCTTCAGCAATATGTGAACCGTGAACTCCCTGATGTTCAAGCTGGTTTTAGAACAGGCAGAGGAACCAGAGATCAAATTGCCAACATCCGCTGGATCATGGAAAAAGCAAGAGAGTTCCAGAAAAACATCTATTTCTGCTTTATTGACTATGCCAAAGCCTTTGACTGTGTGGATCACAATAAACTGTGGAAAATTCTGAAAGAGATGGGAATACCAGACCACCTAACCTGCCTCTTGAGAAATCTGTATGCAGGTCAGGAAGCAACAGTTAGAACTGGACATGGAACAACAGACTGGTTCCAAATAGGAAAAGGAGTACGTCAAGGCTGTATATTGTCTCCCTGCTTATTTAACTTATATGCAGAGTACATCATGAGAAACGCTGGACTGGAAGAAACACAAGCTGGAATCAAGATTGCCGGGAGAAATATCAATAACCTCAGATATGCTGATGACACCACCCTTATGGCAGAAAGTGAGGAGGAGCTAAAAAGCCTCTTGATGAAAGTGAAGGAGGAGAGCGAAAAAGTTGGCTTAAAGCTCAACATTCAGAAAACGAAGATCATGGCATCCGGTCCCATCACTTCATGGGAAATAGATGGGGAAACAGTGGAAACAGTGTCAGACTTTATTTTTTTGGGCTCCAAAATCACTGCAGATGGTGACTGCAGCCATGAAATTAAAAGACGCTTACTCCTTGGAAGAAAAGTTATGACCAACCTGGATAGTATATTCAAAAGCAGAGACATTACTTTGCCGACTAAGGTCCGCCTAGTCAAGGCTATGGTTTTTCCTGTGGTCATGTATGGATGTGAAAGTTGGACTGTGAAGAAAGCTGAGCGCCGAAGAATCGATGCTTTTGAACTGTGGTGTTGGAGAAGACTCTTGAGAGTCCCTTGGACTGCAAGGAGATCCAACCAGTCCATTCTGAAGGAGATCAACCCTGGGATTTCTTTGGAAGGAATGATGCTAAAGCTGAAACTCCAGTACTTTGGCCACCTCATGCGAAGAGTTGACTCATTGGAAAAGACTCTGATGCTGGGAGGGATTGGGGGCAGGAGGAGAAGGGGACGACCGAGGATGAGATGGCTGGATGGCATCACGGACTCGATGGACGTGAGTCTGAGTGAACTCCGGGAGATGGTGATGGACAGGGAGGCCTGGCGTGCTGCGATTGATGGGGTTGCAAAGAGTCGGACACGACTGAGCGACTGAACTGAACGGCCCCTCTTCAAGATTCAAGTTAATCCTTTTATGGCCCAAGATAAACCATTTGGAGCCAAGATTATCCCAAAATACATCTTATGGGTGAGGGGCCTGGTGCCATTCTAAATTTTGAGACATTCCTTTCTTTCATTAACAGACTGCTAGTGACTATATAACATCTAGCTAAAGACTAGCAGGGGAGTACTCTTTCTGCCCCCTTCTGACGCCTATGTCAGAAGCTTTCTCTATCTCCTTTATACTTTAATAAAACTTTGTTACACAAAAGCTCTGAGCGATCAAGCCTCGTCACTGGCCCCGGAATGAATTATTCTCCTCCGGGGGCCAAGAATCCTGGCGTCGTAATTCAACAACAAACTTTCAGTACCTTCCATGGGTTTTGACCAATGTATTACAACAAGAATCTACCAGTTTCATATAGTTTCACGTGCCTAAGAGACGTTAACTCTTTACACGGTTGACAGGTCCACAATCAAATTTCCTTTCACAACTCATATGACTGTTGTTTCGTCCACTTCACTCTGCCTTCCCAGTGCCTCTGAGTATTTTCTGGTGGTAGGTGAATGGCTTTAACACTACGATCAGTTTTGTTTGGTGGTATGACTATTTTGGACAGTAAATGGGAGTCATCTGACAGAACTCTGGGCAGACACATTCCGGGTATTTACCAAGGGTAGCTGGATGAGGCCCGACCTGTGTTCTCTTCTTTATGTTGTCGCCTTGGGTCTGTAACTCTTCCCCTTTATTTCCCTCGGTGTTGCTCCTTGTAATCACAATCCCGCAGAGCCTTTGAGCTAACATGAGGGATCTGAGTGAGCAAACCAACAAAGGATGTAACCGAGGCTGTTGTTGTTCAGTCGCTCAGTCGTGTCTGACTCTTTGCAGCCCCCATGGACTGCAGCATGCCAGGCTTCCGTGGGGTCACAAGGAGTTAGGCATGACTGAGCAACTGAACGACAGCTTTGGCTACATTCTTTGTCAGTTTGCTAATTCAGGTTAGGAGAGTATAAGGATGCTGGTTGGGGAGAAAAATCTACATTCTACTGTTCTCATTCCTTTGTTAATTTGCACCAAGCCAATGCCTAGACCCATCAGAGAAGCTCTAGTGTTTCGAAAGTGTTCCCCGGTCCTGACCTAAAGTCATGTTCTTTTGCTGTCTAGTTGCATCTTCCTGGCTGTAGCATTCAGCCTTGTTAGCAATCAGAGGATCCAGAAAAAAAAAAGTTGAGAAATTAAGTGTTCTGTTCCCATCATTTTACCGTGTGGTTTTGGCTGGAACCTCAGCTCATTTCTGCCAGTTAATGTCTTTTTCTCCCATCGTGGTAACTTCTACTCACCATTTCAGATGTCTCTGCTGGACACTCAAGCTTCAGCTGGTGGACGCAGCCATGGTTGCTGTCATCAAAAACTCAGGCTATGTCTGTCGACTCTCAAAGAACAAAGTTTCTGTGTTCCTGCAGATTCAACCTTCAAGTTCAAGCCCAAATCATTCTCCTAAATCAGAGTGCCAAGAGGTCTGCCTTCAAGAACCTCTGCCCCTGCTCAGAGCCTCTGAAACAAGGTCCTTAGTTAGTTTCTTTAAACTTCTTTCCAGCTTCTGATCTTGATTACTTTCTTTTCTCTTTTCATCTCTTAGTCATTTCTTTCTTTCTTTCTTTCTTTTTTTTTGTTTGTACACTTTCCTGGCCATCTTACCCCAGGGGCCAATTATTTCTACTTTCTTTTTTTTCTGTCAACAACTTTCAGAATATACTACCTAGGCATTAGAAAAAAATCAATATTTACTTAAATGCACAGAAAATAGCTCTTGTCCATAGTAAAAGGAGATACCAAAGAAATTAAACATCATGATATAACGGAGACTGATCACATTCTGGACTGGAATTCAGAGAGCTGGCTCATCATTTTGGCTCTATCACATTTAGTTATGTGACCTCGGGAAGTCGATTTCACATACTGTGTAACTCTTTGTTTATAGTATGACCTCTAATGCCCTACACGATCATATATTTTATGATTTTAAAGATCTACACTGCAAGTTAACTTGGTCAAGCCAACCATATGTTCATTAGCTAAAACAAAACTTATGCTGAATCAAGGAAAATGATTATTTTGATTGAATTAAGTTTGACTATATCTCTCACTCCAGTACTTGAGTAAGACTTAAAATATACCTACTTCTGGACTTATGTGTATAGATTAACTTTTGCTATGATAATGATGTGTAACCATCACACTCTTTAATAATGCACATTTGAGTTAGGTTGGAGATTGGTTGATCTCAACTGGGCCTGGTTTGAGTGTTTATGCTCTAATCTGTGAATCTCTTATTCTTGGAGCTAACAGCCTACCCTGAAAATGTTCCTTTTATGATTCTGGCAGAGAACAAGAGAGTGAGTCTAACCATACAAGCACCTTTCAAGTCTTGGGTTAGTTGGTCCATGATATTTCATTGTCCAAAGCAAGTCATATGGCCAAGTCCAAGGTCAAGATGTGCTCATAATGCAGGTGAGCAAAGAAATGAATATTTCTGAACAACAATGTTATCTAACACATCATGCTTTGGGAATGAGTGATTAAAAGGGTTATGTATGGTTTCTTCTTAGTGAAAATTAAGTCAATAATGAAGGCATCCAGAAATCTTAGGGATTAGGGTGCAAAGTTGCTACTTCTCCAGTGAGACAGAACTAAATCCACTTGTAGAGAGAGAAGTTGCTGGTTTGAGACAGGCTCTTTGAACTTAAAAATTTTAAGGTGCAGGTGAAAGTGTCACTTTAGTCATATGAGGGAGGTCAAGATCATAACACTGCCTGAAAAGCATCTAGAGTCCTTCTGTTTTGCAGAAAAATTCCTCTAAATCACAGAATGAGTATCCCTCCATGAATAAGCAACTGTTCACTCTATTCAAGTTGGAGATGAATTTACAAATGTTGACCAGAACTTATTTATAATAAAACCAGAGGAGAATATTTCAAAGAGATGGCTAAGACAAAAACAGCATAAGACAATTGACATATGATAGACGGAAAATTGCATGACTTATGTTGTACTGTACAACTGTCTATCCCTTTACCAAAATGATCTAAACATCCTCCAACTCTGCCACTTTTTACCCCAATACTTCTACTACTTGTATCCATGCCTCCTAATTGAATAGTAAAAGTAAAACCATAATGACTTTTACACAAATCAATGGTGATTAAGTTGTATTAAAAATAACTACTCATGAAGCAATAGTCATATATGTATATATGAAGTTAGTCTTCTTTTTTGAGAACTAATGAGAAATTGAGGGTAATTAAGGCAGGCAAACATTAGTTTATTTCTCCATTTATTAGACTGTATTAGTTATCTATTATTCTGTAATACATTATGTTGTAGTTTAGTTGATAAGTTGTATCTGACTCTTTTGCAACCCCATAGACTGTAGCCCGCTAGGCTACTCTGTCCATGGGATTTCCTAGGCAAGAATACTGGAGTGAGTTGCCATTTCCTCCTGCAGGGGGTCTTCCCAACCTAGGAACTGAACTTGGGTCTCCTGCTTGGCAGACAGATTCTTTACCACTGAGCTACCTGGGAACCCAAACTTATTAAACGATAAGTACTTATTATCTCACTGTGTCTGCAGGTCAGAAATTCAGATGAGGTTTAATTGGGTGGCTCTGTCTCTCATGAGGTCCCCGCCAAAAAATCAAGTGAGTGTTGCTCAGTCGTGTCTGACTCTTTGTGACCTCATGTGACCTGCCAGGCTCCTCTGTGCCTTATCTGGATTTTCCAGGCAAGAATACTGGAGTTGGTTACCATTCTCTTCTCCAGGGTACTTCCTGACCCAAGGACTGAACCCGTGTCTCCTGTGTCTCCTGCATTGGCAGGCGGATTCTTTATCTCTGAGTCACCTGGGAAGCCCTCCCTCAGAGATGAACATAACTTTGGGTAATAGTTTAGAATGTTGGCAGATGCCCCAAAGAGCAGATCTGGTTTGGACATAAGTTTAAAACTCTTGTCATCACCTCAGGGAATTAAAAGTGAAAAATAAAACACTGCAAGCAAGCACTTTTTTTTTTTTTTAATGCCACAGCTTAATTTTACAAGAAAATCCTTATGGACAGCACTGGGTGAATGTTTCACATCGCCTCTCAGTCTTGTTTAAATTTCTGGCATATGCAGATGAAAGAGGCTGAGCTTTTGGGAAAACAAGTCATACACTTCTGATATCCATTTCAGCTGCAGAAGAGGCTTGGCTAGAGGGCGATTATATTAATAAAGCACGATATCTACTTTTTCACATCGCCTCTCAGTCTTGTTTAAATTTCTGGCATATGCAGATGAAAGAGGCTGAGCTTTTGGGAAAACAAGTCATACACTTCTGATATCCATTTCAGCTGCAGAAGAGGCTTGGCTAGAGGGCGATTATATTAATAAAGCACGATATCTACTTTTTCGACAGGATTCTAGCAGAATTTTGTTGTGTGTCAAAGCCTCAGAGGACTAGAGTGTCTCCAGCTCATGACAAGGCAGATCACTTCCAATGGACTCCTGAATGCAAGTGTACTTGATGGGAGGTGGAGGTGGCTTGAAAGGCGGAGGTCTTTCCATGCTAGGAACAAAACATCGCTCATTCAAGGCTAAGAATGTCGGGGTGATGTATATATGCATAATATATTTTTAGAAGGAAAAAGAGAAAGTGAAAGAAGCATGCTTCCCTGGCTCTCTCAGTTTTTTTTCCCTGGCATAACCTGCTTGCTAGTCGTGTTAGTATCATTAATTATTATTTTTGTGATGTTTTATAATTTTAAACCATTTTTATCATAGAGTTATATAATTTGCATTTGAATATTATTGCCACCATGCCACAGATAAAACTGAGGCTCAGAGGTTTTAAGCAACTTGCTTAAGAGGAGCAGACCAGCAAGTCAAGCCTTTTAAACGGAACTTACACTCTCCATGGTGACTGCCTCCTAATAGGGGAAGTGTTTCTCTTATGTGGGTTAAAGCATTCCTCCAGAGAAAAAATTTTCAAATTCTTGGACCAAAGATGGCAGTTTTTCTAAGAGTCCCTTTGCTAACCTGACCCCCAGCCCTCACCACACACTCATTGTGTGTGAACCAGGGGGAAGGTTGCAGGTGGGACGTGAACTTGCCTGAGTCCCTGAGTTGATGGATGGCACCTGCCTCCTTTTATCAGTGAAAACTCTTAGAGTCATCTCTGTATGAAGAAAGTACTGGTCTATATTTGCACAATTCATCTCTTTGTCTGAAGTGCATAAGCATAAGGTGAGTGTGGGATTTAGCTGTTCAAATGCTCCAGCTCTCTTGCTATCATGAAATAGAAGCATATTTGTGGGCAGACTCAAAAACCTCTACCCCTTGTCTATCAATCCACTGTACCTTAATTTCTCCTTAGAGGGAGAGAGAAGGAGAGATACTGAAAAAAACAGAGGGAGGTTGTTTTTCATCTCTATATAACACAGTCATTTGAATATAGAATAACAACAAAAAATCAATTCAGATTTTCAGATTCCCGTTTTCTCATTTTAATATAAAAATCCCCAACACCTATTACCTGGTTTTCTGGTGCTTTAGTGGTAACAATATATATCAAAAGGTGGATAGCATTCTAAGAAATTTTCAATTCTGTTTTTTTCTGGGGAATTAGGAATTTCTTAAGGTCATATGGTGGCCAAAGTGTAGTACTTGGACAAAAGTCCAGAATTTCTGACTCGTGGTTTGGTGTTTTATTCACCACAAAACATCCCCTGCATGTGGCTATACAGTCTTCAAGGATACACTAAGTAAAAGGCAAGCCACACAGTCAATATTATCTGAGACAGCAGTAGTAAGATGTGGAGTATCAACTTTGTGTATTCTGAAGATCTCATCTAAGCATGCCCTGAACCAGACCGATCCAAAACAGCCAAGTCAGAAAAGTGATCCTTAACCTTCCACACCATTTCAGACTTCTCAGAGGAGTGAGGAGAGTTCTGGAAACCATTTCAATAAGACAAAAAGACTGCTCTCTTTTCCCCGTGGGGAGAAAGGACAAGGGCAGTAAAAGCCCATTTTGCTGAAAAGCAGCTGGAAATTTCTTAAAGTTACCTTTCTTACTCAATTTCACACTTCAATATCTAGGCTCACCTGGGCCCAGGCAGTTCAGAGATGCATGAAAATGAAAAGAATAATGAAGATTAAAAAGAAAAATCAGTTTCAGTTTTGAGGTGATGTGAGCCTCCATTCTCATATCATGCCTACTGATATTCCATCCATTGAGTGCTCCAGCCTGAACAGGTAGAGGAGCACCAAGTCAGAAGTTGTGCATCTCATTCCAACTGTGTGGTACTGGGGAAGCTGGGCAGCCTCTCTGAGCTTCTCTAAGCCTTATTTCCTCAGGTACATAGGAGAGAAACACTACTATCTAGGAATTATATTTAAAGCATTGAGTGAATATTTTCTGCTGAAAAAAGTAACTGCCCCTGCATGTCTCGGTACTGTACTCACATTTCTTTTTGGTACTGATACCATTTTCTCACTCCAAGACCAAACAATACAAGACAGGAGAAGAGCAAAGCTGCCACAACCACCGGCCAGGACATTCCATCTTTGGGCTTACTGGTCACAATACCTGAAAAGGGCATAAAGGGGGACGAACTTTAAAGCCAAAGTTTGGCAGATGGGAAGCAGGATGAATTGAATTAGTTTGCTTACCTGCAACATGCATTTCCAAGGGCCATGCGGTGTTCATTGATCACAATCGTGCTCTGGGATTATTCCTATGGCTGGTTCTCATATCGTTTTTGCATTTATACAATTGCATTTCCTTTCTTTTAAATGAATGCCTTTCTTGTTAGAATGTTCCAGACCTAATCTTTTCTTTTCTTTCACTTTCTCAAGGCCCTGGACAATTCCTGGCCCAGGGTGGCCAATGAAATGTGATTTATAAGAAGAGAGGAGTTTGGAGGAGGGTGGACATCTGTGTGGTATGGCTGAATGTATGGCTGAATCCCTTTGCAGTCCACCTGAAACCATCACATTGTTAATTGGCTATACTCTGATATAAAATAAAAAATTAAAAAAAAGAATGAACACATAAAACTGATAATCTGTAAATTTGTTTTCCAAATTCACTCCAGTAAAGTAAAAGTTTTATGTGTAAAATACTGGTCTATCTTTAATTTCTTTAAGGAGTCATTAAAATGCTTATGAAATATTAGTGTGTTAGGAAGAGGAAGAAAAAGTAAAAGGCATTATAACATTCTAAAGGTCTGAAAGTACAAAGCTGAGAAGGCCAGAGGCAATATAAATACAATATTCTGGACTGTCTTACTTTTTCTGTAACATAAAGGAAAAATTAAGTAAATGTAACTTCTTAGAAAATAAGATTGTCTGGTTCTGCCTGGCAGAAAATAAAAGGGAATGTTTATAACTGTATAGTTACTTTTTTCCTTTTAAAAAGTGTTTTATGCTCATGTTAAAAATTCAAACGGTACAGAAATATAAACTACAGTGAAAAGGAAGTATCCTTACTTCTTCAAATGCCAGCTACCCACACTAGAGGTTCTAACTTTTAATAGTCAATTATGTTAACTATTTAATAGCTAATTCCTATCAGAAATTTTTAATGCAAATATAAGCAAATATAGGTACCGTGAATATATATCCTTTCATATTACAAATGGGGGCATACTGTACAAACTGCTCTGTTCTTGGCTTCTTTCTCTTAAAAAAAAAATCTTGGAATATTTTTCACAGAAGTGCATAGAAGTTTACCTCATTTGATTAAATGACTGGATGGTTCCCCAGTGTGTGGATCTACTGTACTTTATTTAATTTGCCTTAATGTTGGATGGTTAAATTGCTTCCAGGCTTTCCTTATTTCTAATAACACTACAGTGAAATTCCTTATACATTATAGATAGATCTTTAGCTCTTCAGATTACAGAAATCTTTTGGGCAAAAGTGCATTTTTGCTTTATTTTTATTATTAATAAAAGAATATTTTCATTGTTTTAACTAGATTATAAACCGTGTGTAGACTTTTAAAATTTATTTGATTGCTTCAGATTTATTACACTGCTTTTCATTAAGTGAAGTCTCAAAAAAATAAAACACAAGCCCAAACCTCTAGATTTAAAATATTTGTTACCAAATCTGTTACATAGTTTGGACGGCAGCCATACGTTCTGTCATGACCCTGATCACCAGGGCTGGAGACTTTCCCTCTTACAACACATATCCAGGGANAAACCTCTAGATTTAAAATATTTGTTACCAAATCTGTTACATAGTTTGGATGGCAGCCATACGTTCTGTCATGACCCTGATCACCAGGGCTGGAGACTTTCCCTCTTACAACACATATCCAGGGATTGGAGGTCTTCCTGATGCTCGTGCCACTTTAGTTTTGTCAGGCAGATGCTGACGGTACCCTGGAAGCTCACACAGTCCTACACTAAGTAACCCTGTGGTTCACTGATGCACAGGGGCTAGAGGTCACAGCAGTACTAGAGTACCATGATCACAAAAGAAACAATTACACAGGAAATCAATTTAGGACTACACACAGCTCTGTTTCAGTGAAGTCAAGACTGAGTTACTCTACACTGGCAATATGGTGGACTATAACATTTTACCTCCAAAGTTTTTGAGAAATGAAAGAGCAACAGGTTTTAGATAGATCTTCTATCAATGCTTACTAGTTTTCTCCCATCCAAACATAGAAAATGAGGCCATCGGCATCAGCAATGTCCTGGTGGAAAAGCAGAGCTCCAGTCTGCCCCAGTGCCTCAAGTGTGTAGCTCCTTCCCTTTTAAACAGTTTTATGGACTTATTTTGGCTGCGCTGGGGCCTTGCTGCCGCACCGGCTTTTTCTCTGGCTGCAAAGAGCGTGGGCTCCTCTTCGTTGCGGTGTGCGGGCTTCTCACTGCAGTGGCTGCTCTTGCTGCAGAGCCCAGACTCTAGGGCTTGCAGGCTGCGGTACTTGCAGCGCGTGGGTCATTCCACTCTGGGGAATCAGTAGCTGCGATTCCCCGGCTCTAGAGCACAGGCTCAACTAACTGGTTCCCAGGCTGTGTTGCTCTGCGGCATGTGAGATATTGGACTAGGAATGGAACCCGTGTCTCCTGCATTGGCAGGTGGGTTCTTCCACTGAGCCACCAGGGAAGTCGTAGGTAGTTCTTTAGGGCACCAACAGTTAAAGATGTTGGTAGGATGTCAGTTTGCAGCTCCACTGCCATGCTGTGTGCAGGATGGATGATGCACCAGTGACTGAGGCCTATATGAACTTCAGTATGAAATAAACTGAATCCCCAGGTAGAGTTCACCAGTTAAGTGAATACCTTCTGAAGTTAAAGAGTTGATTATGCCTTGAATTTACAATCAAGATCTGCATGGGGAGGGTCGTAACTTTATTGAAAACCTTGACCTCTTATGATAAAAAACAAGGGTTGTATTTAGCATTGACAAACTTTTATTAGTTGAATTATAGGAATACTCTTTGTTCCAACCATCAGACTATACTTTCATAAAGTTGAAATATTTCTCAGTACTTTTCACCTGGCTAATTCCTACTCATTCCAGATTTTATTTTAAATGTATCCCCAGAGAATCCTTTCTAGTTCCCCAATTACAAACAGATCTTTCTGTTAGACTCTGACATCTTGCACTATATCATAGGACTTTTCACAAATAAATTTAACTGCATGATTATTTATTTACTATGTATCATCTATAATAGATTATACTCTTCAGGAGGCCAGTGTTTTCAATACTCAACAGCTGTCTTAGTGCCTGACAAATGATAGGCATGCAATAAATATTTGTAGAGCAAATAAAACATAAACTTAAAAAAATGGTAAATGACTCACCAGTGATGTGAATGTGATTATTTTTAGTAGATACATTGGCAGTTGTGGGAACTTCTGAAGATGCTCTGGTTGTGCTGGTGGAGATGTCACCTAGGGATACAGAGGGAATATCTGAACTAATCCTAAGGACCATTTCCATCTGGTCAAAAGGTATAAAATGATGATGGGACTTCACTTGTTATTAGAAAGAGCTCATCTGAATGGCTCAAATGCTCCTAAAATACTAAGATTATAGTAAAGTTTATTAAGGACCAATTTATGCAAGGTTAGTATCCGAGGATCTAATAGTTACCAAAGCAGTAAAGCTTCCTATGGATTTAAAGAAAAAAAGAGAAACAATACAGCACATACAGTAAAATAATATCTGCTAAAGAATCTCCAGGAGGAAATGATTATGGGAAAAGGTCTGCATCTGGGGTCATGGAGAGAAGAGGTTTATCTCTAGTGCCCCAGGTTATTAGAGGTCTCCCCATTCTAATGTGTTTGATAAGGTTATTAAAAATTCCTGTGCAACATTTGAGTAGACAAATCCATGTTGACAAATCATTCCATTTTACAATGGAAAATTAAAGCTTAAAATGCATTTTAATGGATTTATTTGGTCCCAAAATGCATCTTGAAATAAAATAGAGGCAAATCTATGACTTTATCTCTGACTAACTTTTCTGAGTGACTGAGAAGAAGTTTGCCTTCATTCATTGTCATTTTCATCTTCACTGTCATTTCCACCAAGATGTACTTTTAAGTACCTGAGACTGGCTTTGTATCAGTTCTTTTCCACCTCTTCCCAGATAGAGCAGACTAATACCTTCCCAGACCCTAAGTCTCCTCTAAGTGCTCACCAGGAAGTGTTGAATCTGCACCTGAGGAGGGCGAACTGTTTGTTTCACTGGGCATCCATGGAGCTGCGAAAGGAAGAAGATATTGAAAAATTTATTGTCTCTTCTTGACCTTCAATTGAGTCTACTTATTATGATAAAAGGGATATTAATGAACATTTCAAGTGATATCATCAAAGTACTCTGCAGCACACCTCAGAATGTCCCAAAATAAAGTGAGAGCTGAAGATGTGTCTAATGGGGAAGGTTTTGTTTTTTGTTTTAAAATTGGAATATAGTTGCTCTACAATGTTGTATTATTTTCTGCTGTACAATGAAGTGAATCAGCTATATGTATACATATATTTCCTCCCTCTTGGACCTCCCTCCCACTCCATTCCTCATCCTAACTATCTAGGTCACCACAGAGCAGCAAGCTGAGCTCTCTGCTCTGTATAGCAGGTTCCCACTAGCTATCTGATTTACACATGGCAGTGAACATACGCTAATCTCAGTCTCCCAGTTCACCCCCCCCACCTCCCCCCCCATGTCCACACATCCATTCCCTATGTCTGGTATCTATTCCTGCCTTGCAAATAGGTTCATCTGTACCATAGGGACATTTTATGGTTATAGCCATTTAAAGCAGGAAAAATAAAGGGAAAGAAAGCTCTAGGAGCAGTTTCTCCAGGCATAGAAAGTATGCTGTCTGTTCCATAGATAAACTAAAAGAATGGGAGAGAAGGAAAGCCTAGGTGTGTTATGGTGGCCTCAGTCAAGAGAAGATGCCAACAGGACTTTGAAGACCTTGGTGAAACTTGCAAGAGTGAACAAAGTAATTTGTACTGTGGGTAAGATGACATTCTTGTTTGAGTATGAAAACTGAGCCATGTCTGTAGTGAATTATCAGACCCCTGGGTTACAGTGGAGAAGGCACCCCACTCCAGTACTCTTGCCTGGAAAATCCCATGGACGGAGGAGCTTGGAAGGCCTCAGTCCATGGGGTCGCTGAGGGTCGGACATGACTGAGCAACTTCACTTTCACTTTTTACTTTCATCCATTGGAGAAGGAAATGGCGACCCACTCCTGTGTTCTTGCTTGGAGGATCCCAGGAATGGGGGAGCCTGGTGGGCTGCCGTCCATGGGATTGCACAGAGTCAGACATGACTGAAGTGACTTAGCAGCAGCAGTGGGTTACAGGCCTTGCTAGCTGCTGGGTGAATCCTTTTGATCCACTCAGAGGCAAACCTTCCCCTTTAAGTGGAGGTAGCAATTCCAGAAACACATATGGCTTCTGAAATAGACCTATCAATTCATTTTATTTAGTTCTTCATCTCTGGCAGAAGAGTTCCACTTCTTGGCAGTCTCTACATGTCTGTATTTGATAACAGGCCTATAATGTAAAGTAAAATAGCTACAGTAGTATATGGTTATAATCGGTAAAAAGATATTATACTCATTTATTGAAAACATTGACATATGTGATTTTCCCAATTGAATGCTTTCTTACATGTCAAGACCAAAACAAGTAGACAAAGCCAAACCAAAATAAAACAAACATTAAAACCCCCCTTGGCCTGACCCTTTCTTGATTTCTCCCTAGTTGCCAATGGCAGTTGCTGGTGCAGACAAAAGCATGTTACCAGGCCTTTCAGTAGAGCTGTAAGTCAGTGCTTTCTGGGGACTGCTCCCAGGACAGCCTGTCATAGCTACTCCACTTGGGATTTCCCCCAAGGTTAGGCTATTTTGTATATAGCTATTTTGAATTTGTTTAGGTCCGGGAGATGTTCTTGTCTTCACTATAGTTCTATGACCCTGTGCATGTGATCTTGACTACTTTTTGTTCTAGACAAAATGCTAAGATCTATAGATGACAATGGACTTGGTACTTTTTAACACTGAGTTTTAATGTTTAAGCCATTAAGCTAGGAGTTTATTGACCATGAGCAAAAATCAACTAAAAAGAAACTGGAACCAAGCTTGGGTTTAGGTAAAATTATGAAGAAGGCAGTTTGTTCTGAATAACCTTAGAATTTTTGTTTGTTTGTTGTTGTTGTTCCATATGGAATCTCCTTTACTTTCTGCTTTTAGGGCTTGATGCCTCTATTTCTTCCTTTCTTTAACTTTTTGCTGCATGGTATGTGGAATCTTATTTCCCCGGTAAGGGAATGAACCCACACCCCTGCATTGGAAGTGCAGAGTCTTAACCACTGGACCACCAAGGAAGTCCCAATGCCTCTATTTCTTTTCTCTTCAAAATCTGCTATCAAGAAAGGATATGATAAATTCAATTATGTTAAGATACAAATGGTTTAACAAGTTCTAGCACTTTGAGAGAAATGGGTAATTAAAAAAAGATTTTCTATTTTATGTTTATTATCAGTAAGTCAATACAGAACACTTATAATGATCAGTGACATGTGGACAACAATAGTTTTTTAAATCAAATACAAAGTGCTAGTCCTTTCTGTAAAATCAATATTGATTTTCTCCAAACAAAAGAACCAAGCATAATACAATTTCAGGAGATGTTAATATCATCAGCATGATACATCCAACTTGCAAAAATGGCAATAATTAAAATGATGTAAATTATTTGACCATTTTATAAAACTTCCTTTTGGCTTTCTGAAAACTTTGCAAGTATAAAACGATCTCAAAAACTGTGCAATAAAACTGAACTACAGTATGTTTAAGTGGGAAGGGGCATGTGTAAACCTATGGCTGATTCATGTTGATGTTTGGTAGAAACGAATGTAACACTGCAAAGCAATGATCTTTTAATTAAAAATAATAAATAAAAAATTGAGCTATAAAAACTATACTTTGGAAACCTAGGGAGTTCTTTTTCTGATTTTGTCTTTGAGATTTTTCAAAATCTGTTAAAAAAAAGTGGAAGCTGTTGAAAAAGGTGAAAAAGAGGAGTTTCCAGTTGATAGATTTAACATGTCTGAAAATATATAAGTGATTTAAAGGGAAAAACTTCAGGAGCAAGAATATATCATAGTTGAGTCTTTGAGCAAGATGAAGAGATAGCAGATCTTGTATCAGCTGCTTCCACAGGAAGAGAGGTCTTCCTGCAGAATGCCTGTTTACAGAATCCTCAGTAAGACAGAGCTGGCCATCTCCAGTGATTTATCTTTCACTAAACAATACTTTTTCTAAAAGCTCAACTAATGCATCATTTAGATATCCAATTTTTAGGATGTGTTAAACACTGGCTACACTTCATCTGCCATTCTTAAGTCTCCTTGGGTGTCTCTCACCAGAGTTAAATTACTGTTGTTTTCTAACTGATTGAAATATTCTGTGTTCTCAAGATATCATCTTGTTTGTTAAATATATAAGTTAACTCTCCTTTAAGTCCTTTGAGAACATTTTCACCTAAATCTAAGAATGAATGCTACTTTGACATTTGGATGATAAACATGAGCTTGATGGATAATGTCCTCTCTTACATCACCATTATCAACCAAAAATATGAACCATAAGGATACTGTCTTGTTAGAGTTTCTCAAAGAAATTTTTATATCCTTCCTTTAGCATAGAATCAGTTTCTTCCACAATTCTTTTAAATTTAGCTTTTGATAAAATAAACATTATTTGACAAGGAGACTACGTTACTTAGCATACCATTCTACCATAAAAGGGTACTTCTCTTCTATAGTAAAAACAAGATCAACTTTGATAGTATTGTCTTTTTCTTTGAGTTGCAATAACATTTTTTGACATTCATCTGTAACCAGCTTACAGTTCTCAATAATATTATGACATGTTAGGCATCTCTCCCTTTGCAGGAAGATCTATTTAGTGTCATATCAAAGCCCAAGATTATCTGGTTTGGCAGACCCTCTTTTGACAACATCACAGATAATTTCTGTTACTCGTTTGGGGTTCTTGAGGCAACGTGAACTTCTCTAAAATTCTGGTGTAATATTTATATGTACAGGGCTTCCCTGGTGGCTCAGAGGTTAAAGCGTCTACCTGCAATACGGGAGATGTGGGTTCGATTCCTGGGTCGGGAAGATCCCCTGGAGAAGGAAATGGCAACCCACTCCAGTATTCTTGCCTGGAGAACACCATGGACGGAGGAGCCTGGCGGGCTACAGTCCACGGGGTCGCAAAGAGTCTGACACGACTGAGCGCTTTCACTTTCACTTTCACTTTCACAGACTTTCTATTGGGTAACCAATCTTCCTTAAGACATTCTGAGTTCTGTCCTTACTTTTGTCCTTAGAGCAAAGGCATAGGGTGGCAAGCAATAGCCACAGATGAAAGGCCATGACATAGAGACTTCATTGATCTTGGTCTTCTGCCCTATCTTTTTCTTCAAGGTACTGGATCAGCATCACCCCTTCCATCAGATGCAACTGGCACCAGCTACGTGCTGTCCACTCTTGCCATGATCACTTAATCTATAAATGGGACCCTTATGCTCTTTCTGACCACAAAACAAACATGATACTCACAAGCTTTGAAAGTGTGGGGCTTGTGTACTAACAGTGTAGAAATCCATGGAATCCCCATGGTATTTTAGCGAAGGAGAGAATTTTAAATCAGAGGAATAAATCTATACTTTGAGGCTGACCTAATGAGGAATTCGGTGACAGAATGGGAGCAGAACAGTGTTTTAGAGAAGAGAAAATGGAAAGAGATGTGACCTGAGGCATGTAAGATTTTAGAATTTGAGGGTAAGAATGGTGAGTTTATTACTCCAAGGGTAAGCATCCTGACCAGCATGGAACAGAGGGGCCGAAGAGATCCTGGTGCAGCCTGTGATAGGGCCCAGCATTATTGTAGGACCCAGCATTGCTGGGTCCCTTCCATTGATCCTCAGCTCCTTAGTTCCAGCTTGTCCATCACCCTCTGCCTATGAAAAGTAGAGGGGTCCTCATAAAATTATTACCAGGAGTCTGAGGAGAAATAGCCAGGACCAGGGGCAGGATAAGCAGTACACTTGTAGGAGTTAAGAAGAGCTATGGCTGATTAACATCGATGTTTGGCAGAACTAACACAATTCTGGAAAACGATAATCTTTCTATTTACAAATAAATTTAAAATAAAAAAGAGTTAAGAAGAGTATGTAAAATTTGAAGAATAGGGATGCAAGGTCAAAGAACAGAATGAAGACCTCATGTGAGATCAATAAGAGGTATCCTGAGGCTTGTGTGTGTGTGTGTGTGCGCATGCATAAGTAAACTTGACGATTTTGCTAATGGGTAAGTTGGAGGGTTTAAGGACCCATGGAGACTCATATCATTTTTCTGCTTGTCTGAGACAGACTGACTGATTTCAGTGTGGCTTCAGGCTCCACTGGACCAGATGGATGACTGGAAAATGCAGGAAAAAAAAAAGTAATTAAACTTCAAATTTCTGCTCCATGGTCTGATCACCTGAGTGTCAGGATGAAAATGTGTCCCAGGATGTTATTAAGGTCATACACTTTGGGTATTTAGAAGGTCAGTTTTGGTATCCCCATTTCACAGATGGTTACATTAAAATATGGATTCCTCTTCTAGATTGCAGGAACTGGGATTAAGATTCTAATACTCTTCAATTCCAGTCTAGACCTCATCCAGTTAATAAATAACAAATAACAACAAAAGAATATATTAAAACATGTATGAGTTTAGTGTAAATGCAATGTGCTCAGAATCTTTTAGCGACATTTAATATATATGAACTATACAAAGTGTACGTGTAAGCAAATATCTCATAGAATGTGTTCACAAAGAGCAAGGGCCCTAGGAACACTGCTAGTCTGATCACCTGAGTGTCAGGATGAAAATGTGTCCCAGGATGTTATTAAGGTCATACACTTTGGGTATTTAGAAGGTCAGTTTTGGTATCCCCATTTCACAGATGGTTACATTAAAATATGGATTCCTCTTCTAGATTGCAGGAACTGGGATTAAGATTCTAATACTCTTCAATTCCAGTCTAGACCTCATCCAGTTAATAAATAACAAATAACAACAAAAGAATATATTAAAACATGTATGAGTTTAGTGTAAATGCAATGTGCTCAGAATCTTTTAGCGACATTTAATATATATGAACTATACAAAGTGTACGTGTAAGCAAATATCTCATAGAATGTGTTCACAAAGAGCAAGGGCCCTAGGAACACTGCTAGAGGGTTTATTTCACTAGAAATTGATCCGTTATCATTCTTTTTCTGCCTCTGAGCATTTCATAAATCAATTGAAATAAACATATTGAAAGAAAAAATTCTCATTACCAATGCCTGCCACAAATCTTGCCAAATGCATCATCTAATATTGGATGTCATATTACAGTCCAATCCAACGAGTAGAAACATGTTTCAAAAACAGTTTGGGAGTGAGCAATCAATATTAACTTGTTGGACCCTAATGTGTTTTTGTGAATGATTATAAATAGAGCAACTCACTGCAGGGAATTTTTTTCTCTAAGCTTATAGATGAAAAATGGCAACCGGTTAACAAGATCTTCTTGCATAAGTAAGAAGGGGGTTTTCACTGCCAGGAAAAAATTGTCTGCTGGGTTTTAGAGTCCCTTCCTAGATTTCACAATTTCGAAGGCTATTTTTATGATAAGAATTATAAAGAGATGTCTGAGGATAAATGAAGTTTTCAAGTGGGGAAGGATAGAAACTCTGAAGGATTACAATAGTTTATTTCATTATGAAATCTATTAAAAAGAACAAAAATATTCCGGTGTAAATTAGGAAGCACTTTCAAGTAAGACCCTTTCAATTTTCTAGATTCTGGGGCAAAAAGTACCTTGGGTGGTCTCTGTATTTTATACTGTTGTGATGCACTGGATGAAAAGGATTTTAGTATGGGCACAGATGCTACTGTAATAATTTAAATAAAGCAAGTAAGTGAAAAGTTCAAAACCTTCAATTAAGCAGATCATTTCTTCTTACTGTAGTACATACTGGCTATTGTTTTGTTTGGCTTCATAATATTCTTTGAGTTATTATCTCATCCTATTCCACATTCTCTTATTATTGAACATATTTGTCCTTAATAATTCCCCAACTCATACACAGATTTTGGAATTATATAAATAATATTATAAATGTTTATTCCCTCTTCTATCTTTCATATGTCCATTCAAAAGCAAACATTATCTGAATATTGTCTACTTATTTTAAATTTTTATCAAATATTAAATCTAAATCATATAGTATTTGGTTATATTAATACTTATTTTAATCCTAAATAGTATCACACTAAGTGAAGTAAGCTAGGCAGAGAAAGACAAACATCATATTATATTACTTATATGTGGAATTAAAAGAATGATACAAATGAACTTATTTACAAAACAGAAATAGACTCACAGACATAGAAACTTATGGTTACCAAAGAGGAGGACAGGGGAGGGATAAATTAGGAGTCTGGGATTAAAATACATATTGCTATATATAAAATAGATAATCAAAAAAGGACCTACTGTATAGCAGAGGGAACTACACTCAATATTTTGTAATAACCTATAATGGGAGAGAATGTAAAAAAAGAATATATATTTCAGTTCAGTTCAGTTCAGTTGCTCAGTCATGTTTGACTCTTTGAGACCCCATGAATCGCACCACGCCAGGCCTCCCTGTCCATCATCATCTCCTGAAGTTCACTCAAACTCATGTCCATCGAGCCAATGATGCCATCCAGCCATCTCATCCTCTGTCATCCCCTTCTCCTCCTGCCCCTAATCCTTCCCAGCATCANGCCATACGTTCTGTCATGACCCTGATCACCAGGGCTGGAGACTTTCCCTCTTACAACACATATCCAGGGACTGGAGGTCTTCCTGGTGCTCGTGCCACTTTAGTTTTGTCAGGCAGATGCTGACAGTACCCTGGAAGCTCACACAGTCCTACACTAAGTAACCCTGTGGCTCACTGATGCACAGGGGCTAGACTTCACAGCAGTACTAGAGTGTCATGATCACAAAGGAAACAATTACACAGGAAATCAATTTAGGACTACACACAGCTCTGTTTCAGTGAAGTCAAGACTGACTTACTCTACACTGGCAATATGGTGGACTATAACATTTTACCTCCAAAATTTTTGAGAAATGAAAGGACAACAGGTTTTAGATAGATCTTCTATCAATGCTTACTAATTTTCTCCCAACCAAACATAGAAAATGAGGCCATCGGCATCAGCAATGTCCTGGTGGGAAAGCAGAGCTCCAGTCTGCCCCAGTGCCTCAAGTGTGTAGCTTCTTCCCTTTTAAACGGTTTTATGGACTTATTTTGGCTGCGCTGGGGCCTTGCTGCCGCACCGGCTTTTTCTCTGGCTGCAAAGAGCGTGGGCTC
This sequence comes from Oreotragus oreotragus, assembly GCA_006410675.1. Classification (NCBI taxonomy): domain Eukaryota; kingdom Metazoa; phylum Chordata; class Mammalia; order Artiodactyla; family Bovidae; genus Oreotragus; species Oreotragus oreotragus. The sequence continues at coordinate 745,611 of SJYX01012838.1, read as the reverse complement.
CTCTTCGTTGCGGTGTGCGGGCTTCTCACTGCAGTGGCTGCTCTTGCTGCAGAGCCCAGACTCTAGGGCTTGCAGGCTGCGNTCCTTCCCTTTTAAACAGTTTTATGGACTTATTTTGGCTGCGCTGGGGCCTTGCTGCCGCACCGGCTTTTTCTCTGGCTGCAAAGAGCGTGGGCTCCTCTTCGTTGCGGTGTGCGGGCTTCTCACTGCAGTGGCTGCTCTTGCTGCAGAGCCCAGACTCTAGGGCTTGCAGGCTGCGGTACTTGCAGCGCGTGGGTCATTCCACTCTGGGGAATCAGTAGCTGCGATTCCCCGGCTCTAGAGCACAGGCTCAACTAACTGGTTCCCAGGCTGTGTTGCTCTGCGGCATGTGAGATATTGGACTAGGAATGGAACCCGTGTCTCCTGCATTGGCAGGTGGGTTCTTCCACTGAGCCACCAGGGAAGTCGTAGGTAGTTCTTTAGGGCACCAACAGTTAAAGATGTTGGTAGGATGTCAGTTTGCAGCTCCACTGCCATGCTGTGTGCAGGATGGATGATGCACCAGTGACTGAGGCCTATATGAACTTCAGTATGAAATAAACTGAATCCCCAGGTAGAGTTCACCAGTTAAGTGAATACCTTCTGAAGTTAAAGAGTTGATTATGCCTTGAATTTACAATCAAGATCTGCATGGGGAGGGTCGTAACTTTATTGAAAACCTTGACCTCTTATGATAAAAAACAAGGGTTGTATTTAGCATTGACAAACTTTTATTAGTTGAATTATAGGAATACTCTTTGTTCCAACCATCAGACTATACTTTCATAAAGTTGAAATATTTCTCAGTACTTTTCACCTGGCTAATTCCTACTCATTCCAGATTTTATTTTAAATGTATCCCCAGAGAATCCTTTCTAGTTCCCCAATTACAAACAGATCTTTCTGTTAGACTCTGACATCTTGCACTATATCATAGGACTTGTCACAAATAAATTTAACTGCATGATTATTTATTTACTATGTATCATCTATAATAGATTATACTCTTCAGGAGGCCAGTGTTTTCAATACTCAACAGCTGTCTTAGTGCCTGACAAATGATAGGCATGCAATAAATATTTGTAGAGCAAATAAAACATAAACTTAAAAAAATGGTAAATGACTCACCAGTGATGTGAATGTGATTATTTTTAGTAGATACATTGGCAGTTGTGGGAACTTCTGAAGATGCTCTGGTTGTGCTGGTGGAGATGTCACCTAGGGATACAGAGGGAATATCTGAACTAATCCTAAGGACCATTTCCATCTGGTCAAAAGGTATAAAATGATGATGGGACTTCACTTGTTATTAGAAAGAGCTCATCTGAATGGCTCAAATGCTCCTAAAATACTAAGATTATAGTAAAGTTTATTAAGGACCAATTTATGCAAGGTTAGTATCCGAGGATCTAATAGTTACCAAAGCAGTAAAGCTTCCTATGGATTTAAAGAAAAAAAGAGAAACAATACAGCACATACAGTAAAATAATATCTGCTAAAGAATCTCCAGGAGGAAATGATTATGGGAAAAGGTCTGCATCTGGGGTCATGGAGAGAAGAGGTTTATCTCTAGTGCCCCAGGTTATTAGAGGTCTCCCCATTCTAATGTGTTTGATAAGGTTATTAAAAATTCCTGTGCAACATTTGAGTAGACAAATCCATGTTGACAAATCATTCCATTTTACAATGGAAAATTAAAGCTTAAAATGCATTTTAATGGATTTATTTGGTCCCAAAATGCATCTTGAAATAAAATAGAGGCAAATCTATGACTTTATCTCTGACTAACTTTTCTGAGTGACTGAGAAGAAGTTTGCCTTCATTCATTGTCATTTTCATCTTCACTGTCATTTCCACCAAAATGTACTTTTAAGTACCTGAGACTGGCTTTGTATCAGTTCTTTTCCACCTCTTCCCAGATAGAGCAGACTAATACCTTCCCAGACCCTAAGTCTCCTCTAAGTGCTCACCAGGAAGTGTTGAATCTGCACCTGAGGAGGGCGAACTGTTTGTTTCACTGGGCATCCATGGAGCTGCGAAAGGAAGAAGATATTGAAAAATTTATTGTCTCTTCTTGACCTTCAATTGAGTCTACTTATTATGATAAAAGGGATATTAATGAACATTTCAAGTGATATCATCAAAGTACTCTGCAGCACACCTCAGAATGTCCCAAAATAAAGTGAGAGCTGAAGATGTATCTAATGGGGAAGGTTTTGTTTTTTGTTTTAAAATTGGAATATAGTTGCTCTACAATGTTGTATTATTTTCTGCTGTACAATGAAGTGAATCAGCTATATGTATACATATATTTCCTCCCTCTTGGACCTCCCTCCCACTCCATTCCTCATCCTAACTATCTAGGTCACCACAGAGCAGCAAGCTGAGCTCTCTGCTCTGTATAGCAGGTTCCCACTAGCTATCTGATTTACACATGGCAGTGAACATACGCTAATCTCAGTCTCCCAGTTCACCCCCCCCCCCCCCCCCCCCCCCCCCCCCCATCCCC
>SJYX01012838.1:702876-741623 GCA_006410675.1 Oreotragus oreotragus | reverse complement strand
CTGCCTTGCAAATAGGTTCATCTGTACCATAGGGACATTTTATGGTTATAGCCATTTAAAGCAGGAAAAATAAAGGGAAAGAAAGCTCTAGGAGCAGTTTCTCCAGGCATAGAAAGTATGCTGTCTGTTCCATAGATAAACTAAAAGAATGGGAGAGAAGGAAAGCCTAGGTGTGTTATGGTGGCCTCAGTCAAGAGAAGATGCCAACAGGACTTTGAAGACCTTGGTGAAACTTGCAAGAGTGAACAAAGTAATTTGTACTGTGGGTAAGATGACATTCTTGTTTGAGTATGAAAACTGAGCCATGTCTGTAGTGAATTATCAGACCCCTGGGTTACAGTGGAGAAGGCACCCCACTCCAGTACTCTTGCCTGGAAAATCCCATGGACGGAGGAGCTTGGAAGGCCTCAGTCCATGGGGTCGCTGAGGGTCGGACATGACTGAGCAACTTCACTTTCACTTTTTACTTTCATCCATTGGAGAAGGAAATGGCGACCCACTCCTGTGTTCTTGCTTGGAGGATCCCAGGAATGGGGGAGCCTGGTGGGCTGCCGTCCATGGGATTGCACAGAGTCAGACATGACTGAAGTGACTTAGCAGCAGCAGTGGGTTACAGGCCTTGCTAGCTGCTGGGTGAATCCTTTTGATCCACTCAGAGGCAAACCTTCCCCTTTAAGTGGAGGTAGCAATTCCAGAAACACATATGGCTTCTGAAATAGACCTATCAATTCATTTTATTTAGTTCTTCATCTCTGGCAGAAGAGTTCCACTTCTTGGCAGTCTCTACATGTCTGTATTTGATAACAGGCCTATAATGTAAAGTAAAATAGCTACAGTAGTATATGGTTATAATCGGTAAAAAGATATTATACTCATTTATTGAAAACATTGACATATGTGATTTTCCCAATTGAATGCTTTCTTACATGTCAAGACCAAAACAAGTAGACAAAGCCAAACCAAAATAAAACAAACATTAAAACCCCCCTTGGCCTGACCCTTTCTTGATTTCTCGCTAGTTGCCAATGGCAGTTGCTGGTGCAGACAAAAGCATGTTACCAGGCCTTTCAGTAGAGCTGTAAGTCAGTGCTTTCTGGGGACTGCTCCCAGGACAGCCTGTCATAGCTACTCCACTTGGGATTTCCCCCAAGGTTAGGCTATTTTGTATATAGCTATTTTGAATTTGTTTAGGTCCGGGAGATGTTCTTGTCTTCACTATAGTTCTATGACCCTGTGCATGTGATCTTGACTACTTTTTGTTCTAGACAAAATGCTAAGATCTATAGATGACAATGGACTTGGTACTTTTTAACACTGAGTTTTAATGTTTAAGCCATTAAGCTAGGAGTTTATTGACCATGAGCAAAAATCAACTAAAAAGAAACTGGAACCAAGCTTGGGTTTAGGTAAAATTATGAAGAAGGCAGTTTGTTCTGAATAACCTTAGAATTTTTGTTTGTTTGTTGTTGTTGTTCCATATGGAATCTCCTTTACTTTCTGCTTTTAGGGCTTGATGCCTCTATTTCTTCCTTTCTTTAACTTTTTGCTGCATGGTATGTGGGATCTTATTTCCCCGGTAAGGGAATGAACCCACACCCCTGCATTGGAAGTGCAGAGTCTTAACCACTGGACCACCAAGGAAGTCCCAATGCCTCTATTTCTTTTCTCTTCAAAATCTGCTATCAAGAAAGGATATGATAAATTCAATTATGTTAAGATACAAATGGTTTAACAAGTTCTAGCACTTTGAGAGAAATGGGTAATTAAAAAAAGATTTTCTATTTTATGTTTATTATCAGTAAGTCAATACAGAATACTTATAATGATCAGTGACATGTGGACAACAATAGTTTTTTAAATCAAATACAAAGTGCTAGTCCTTTCTGTAAAATCAATATTGATTTTCTCCAAACAAAAGAACCAAGCATAATACAATTTCAGGAGATGTTAATATCATCAGCATGATACATCCAACTTGCAAAAATGGCAATAATTAAAATGATGTAAATTATTTGACCATTTTATAAAACTTCCTTTTGGCTTTCTGAAAACTTTGCAAGTATAAAACGATCTCAAAAACTGTGCAATAAAACTGAACTACAGTATGTTTAAGTGGGAAGGGGCATGTGTAAACCTATGGCTGATTCATGTTGATGTTTGGTAGAAACGAATGTAACACTGCAAAGCAATGATCTTTTAATTAAAAATAATAAATAAAAAATTNCTTTTGGCTTTCTGAAAACTTTGCAAGTATAAAACGATCTCAAAAACTGTGCAATAAAACTGAACTACAGTATGTTTAAGTGGGAAGGGGCATGTGTAAACCTATGGCTGATTCATGTTGATGTTTGGTAGAAACGAATGTAACACTGCAAAGCAATGATCTTTTAATTAAAAATAATAAATAAAAAATTGAGCTATAAAAACTATACTTTGGAAACCTAGGGAGTTCTTTTTCTGATTTTGTCTTTGAGATTTTTCAAAATCTGTTAAAAAAAAGTGGAAGCTGTTGAAAAAGGTGAAAAAGAGGAGTTTCCAGTTGATAGATTTAACATGTCTGAAAATATATAAGTGATTTAAAGGGAAAAACTTCAGGAGCAAGAATATATCATAGTTGAGTCTTTGAGCAAGATGAAGAGATAGCAGATCTTGTATCAGCTGCTTCCACAGGAAGAGAGTTCTTCCTGCAGAATGCCTGTTTACAGAATCCTCAGTAAGACAGAGCTGGCCATCTCCAGTGATTTATCTTTCACTAAACAATACTTTTTCTAAAAGCTCAACTAATGCATCATTTAGATATCCAATTTTTAGGATGTGTTAAACACTGGCTACACTTCATCTGCCATTCTTAAGTCTCCTTGGGTGTCTCTCACCAGAGTTAAATTACTGTTGTTTTCTAACTGATTGAAATATTCTGTGTTCTCAAGATATCATCTTGTTTGTTAAATATATAAGTTAACTCTCCTTTAAGTCCTTTGAGAACATTTTCACCTAAATCTAAGAATGAATGCTACTTTGACATTTGGATGATAAACATGAGCTCGATGGATAATGTCCTCTCTTACATCACCATTATCAACCAAAAATATGAACATAAGGATACTGTCTTGTTAGAGTTTCTCACATAAATTTTTATATCCTTCCTTTAGCATAGAATCAGTTTCTTCCACAATTCTTTTAAATTTAGCTTTTGATAAAATAAACATTATTTGACAAGGAGACTACGTTACTTAGCATACCATTCTACCATAAAAGGGTACTTCTCTTCTATAGTAAAAACAAGATCAACTTTGATAGTATTGTCTTTTTCTTTGAGTTGCAATAACATTTTTTGACATTCATCTGTAACCAGCTTACAGTTCTCAATAATATTATGACATGTTAGGCATCTCTCCCTTTGCAGGAAGATCTATTTAGTGTCATATCAAAGCCCAAGATTATCTGGTTTGGCAGACCCTCTTTTGACAACATCACAGATAATTTCTGTTACTCGTTTGGGGTTCTTGAGGCAACGTGAACTTCTCTAAAATTCTGGTGTAATATTTATATGTACAGGGCTTCCCTGGTGGCTCAGAGGTTAAAGCGTCTACCTGCAATACGGGAGATGTGGGTTCGATTCCTGGGTCGGGAAGATCCCCTGGAGAAGGAAATGGCAACCCACTCCAGTATTCTTGCCTGGAGAACCCCATGGACGGAGGAGCCTGGCGGGCTACAGTCCACGGGGTCGCAAAGAGTCTGACACGACTTCACTTTCACTTTCACTTTCACTTTCACTTTCACAGACTTTCTATTGGGTAACCAATCTTCCTTAAGACATTCTGAGTTCTGTCCTTACTTTTGTCCTTAGAGCAAAGGCATAGGGTGGCAAGCAATAGCCACAGATGAAAGGCCATGACATAGAGACTTCATTGATCTTGGTCTTCTGCCCTATCTTTTTCTTCAAGGTACTGGATCAGCATCACCCCTTCCATCAGATGCAACTGGCACCAGCTACGTGCTGTCCACTCTTGCCATGATCACTTAATCTATAAATGGGACCCTTATGCTCTTCCTGACCACAAAACAAACATGATACTCACAAGCTTTGAAAGTGTGGGGCTTGTGTACTAACAGTGTAGAAATCCATGGAATCCCCATGGTATTTTAGCGAAGGAGAGAATTTTAAATCAGAGGAATAAATCTATACTTTGAGGCTGACCTAATGAGGAATTCGGTGACAGAATGGGAGCAGAACAGTGTTTTAGAGAAGAGAAAATGGAAAGAGATGTGACCTGAGGCATGTAAGATTTTAGAATTTGAGGGTAAGAATGGTGAGTTTATTACTCCAAGGGTAAGCATCCTGACCAGCATGGAACAGAGGGGCCGAAGAGATCCTGGTGCAGCCTGTGATAGGGCCCAGCATTATTGTAGGACCCAGCATTGCTGGGTCCCTTCCATTGATCCTCAGCTCCTTAGTTCCAGCTTGTCCATCACCCTCTGCCTATGAAAAGTAGAGGGGTCCTCATAAAATTATTACCAGGAGTCTGAGGAGAAATAGCCAGGACCAGGGGCAGGATAAGCAGTACACTTGTAGGAGTTAAGAAGAGCTATGGCTGATTAACATCGATGTTTGGCAGAACTAACACAATTCTGGAAAACGATAATCTTTCTATTTACAAATAAATTTAAAATAAAAAAGAGTTAAGAAGAGTATGTAAAATTTGAAGAATAAGGGATGCAAGGTCAAAGAACAGAATGAAGACCTCATGTGAGATCAATAAGAGGTATCCTGAGGCTTGTGTGTGTGTGTGTGCGCATGCATAAGTAAACTTGATGATTTTGCTAATGGGTAAATTGGAGGGTTTAAGGACCCATGGAGACTCATATCATTTTTCTGCTTGTCTGAGACAGACTGACTGATTTCAGTGTGGCTTCAGGCTCCACTGGACCAGATGGATGACTGGAAAATGCAGGGAAAAAAAAAGTAATTAAACTTCAAATTTCTGCTCCATGGTCTGATCACCTGAGTGTCAGGATGAAAATGTGTCCCAGGATGTTATTAAGGTCATACACTTTGGGTATTTAGAAGGTCAGTTTTGGTATCCCCATTTCACAGATGGTTACATTAAAATATGGATTCCTCTTCTAGATTGCAGGAACTGGGATTAAGATTCTAATACTCTTCAATTCCAGTCTAGACCTCATCCAGTTAATAAATAACAAATAACAACAAAAGAATATATTAAAACATGTATGAGTTTAGTGTAAATGCAATGTGCTCAGAATCTTTTAGCGACATTTAATATATATGAACTATACAAAGTGTACGTGTAAGCAAATATCTCATAGAATGTGTTCACAAAGAGCAAGGGCCCTAGGAACACTGCTAGTGGGTTTATTTCACTAGAAATTGATCCGTTATCATTCTTTTTCTGCCTCTGAGCATTTCATAAATCAATTGAAATAAACATATTGAAAGAAAAAATTCTCATTACCAATGCCTGCCACAAATCTTGCCAAATGCATCATCTAATATTGGATGTCATATTACAGTCCAATCCAACGAGTAGAAACATGTTTCAAAAACAGTTTGGGAGTGAGCAATCAATATTAACTTGTTGGACCCTAATGTGTTTTTGTGAATGATTATAAATAGAGCAACTCACTGCAGGGAATTTTTTTCTCTAAGCTTATAGATGAAAAATGGCAACCGGTTAACAAGATCTTCTTGCATAAGTAAGAAGGGGGTTTTCACTGCCAGGAAAAAATTGTCTGCTGGGTTTTAGAGTCCCTTCCTAGATTTCACAATTTCGAAGGCTATTTTTATGATAAGAATTATAAAGAGATGTCTGAGGATAAATGAAGTTTTCAAGTGGGGAAGGATAGAAACTCTGAAGGATTACAATAGTTTATTTCATTATGAAATCTATTAAAAAGAACAAAAATATTCCGGTGTAAATTAGGAAGCACTTTCAAGTAAGACCCTTTCAATTTTCTAGATTCTGGGGCAAAAAGTACCTTGGGTGGTCTCTGTATTTTATACTGTTGTGATGCACTGGATGAAAAGGATTTTAGTATGGGCACAGATGCTACTGTAATAATTTAAATAAAGCAAGTAAGTGAAAAGTTCAAAACCTTCAATTAAGCAGATCATTTCTTCTTACTGTAGTACATACTGGCTATTGTTTTGTTTGGCTTCATAATATTCTTTGAGTTATTATCTCATCCTATTCCACATTCTCTTATTATTGAACATATTTGTCCTTAATAATTCCCCAACTCATACACAGATTTTGGAATTATATAAATAATATTATAAATGTTTATTCCCTCTTCTATCTTTCATATGTCCATTCAAAAGCAAACATTATCTGAATATTGTCTACTTATTTTAAATTTTTATCAAATATTAAATCTAAATCATATAGTATTTGGTTATATTAATACTTATTTTAATCCTAAATAGTATCACACTAAGTGAAGTAAGCTAGGCAGAGAAAGACAAACATCATATTATATTACTTATATGTGGAATTAAAAGAATGATACAAATGAACTTATTTACAAAACAGAAATAGACTCACAGACATAGAAACTTATGGTTACCAAAGAGGAGGACAGGGGAGGGATAAATTAGGAGTCTGGGATTAAAATACATATTGCTATATATAAAATAGATAATCAAAAAAGGACCTACTGTATAGCAGAGGGAACTACACTCAATATTTTGTAATAACCTATAATGGGAGAGAATGTAAAAAAAGAATAAATATTTCAGTTCAGTTCAGTTCAGTTGCTCAGTCATGTTTGACTCTTTGAGACCCCATGAATCGCACCACGCCAGGCCTCCCTGTCCATCATCATCTCCTGAAGTTCACTCAAACTCATGTCCATCGAGCCAATGATGCCATCCAGCCATCTCATCCTCTGTCATCCCCTTCTCCTCCTGCCCCTAATCCTTCCCAGCATCACTGTCTTTTCCAGTGAGTCAACTCTTCACATGAGGTGGCCAAAATACTGGAGTTTCAGCTTTAGCATCATTCCTTCCAAAGAATACCCAGGGCTGATCTCCTTTAGAATGGACTGGTTGGATCTCCTTGCAGTCCAAGGGACTCTCAAGAGTCTTCTGCAACACCACAGTTCAAAAATATATATTTATGTATATGTATAACTGAATCACTTTGCTATACACCTGAAGCTAACACAACATTGTGAATCAACTATATTTCAAAACAAATTGAAAAAGAAAAACACTTTTTAAATTAAAAAAATAAATTTTACTTGAATTTATCATCCATATATTGTCACTTGGCATTTACTTTTTTGATTCAACATAGTGTTATTAGAATTCATTCATGCTGCCATATGTGACTGACATTCACTCATTTTACATTGTTCCATAGTATTTTATGATTGTATTACAACTTACTTATCTACACTCCTAAGTATAGATTATTTACAGTTTTATTTTTTGTTGTTATTATAAGCAGTGTTCCCCTCCCCAACATTTGTATACAAATCTCCTGGACACATGTAATAATTTATTCTTAGGGGGTATTTATATAGGCGTGGGCTTCCCTGGTGGCTCAGACGGTTAAGAATCTGTCTGCAGTGCAGCAGACGCGGGTTTGATCCCTAGGTCAGGAAGATTCCCTGAAGAAGGGAATGGCTACCCACTCTAGGATTCCTGCCTGGAGAATCCCATGGACACAGGAGCCTGGCGGGCTATGATACATGGGGTTGAAACAGGACTGAGTGGCTAATACTTGAAGTAGAAGTGTTGGATTGTCTGATATACAACTCTTTAGCTATGGAATATAATCCCTAAGTAGTGGAAAGAGATGGTAACAATACTCTCACCAGCAACATATAACACATCGTATTGATCTGCATCCTATACAATTCTCAGCAATTTCAGACTTGTTCATTTTTGCAAATTGGTTATGCATAAAATAGCTTTCCGACTTTAGTCTTCACTGGCATGTCCTGATTGTTAGAGAGGCTTAGAACCTCTAAATGTTTTCTGGCTACTTGGATGTTGTCTTCTGTGATGTGCCTATTTGCTCATTTCCTACTGCTTTTTGTCTTTTAAAAAACGTTTGTAGGCATTCTTTATATATTCTTGATTTAAAGTTTTGATCCTTTGTCAACTATATATTCTTGATCCTTTTTCAAACATGTGGCAAATATCTTCTCCCAGATGATAGCTTGCCTTTTAAAAAACTTTCCTTAGGGAGTCGTAATGAAAAGAATTTTCTTAATTTAATTTTTCAGTCATTTTTATGTCTAGTGTCTCTTTTTTCCTCTGCCCTTCCCTACCCCAAAGCCAGGAAGGAATTCACCCTGATTTTATTACATGTTTTAATATTTAGCTTTTTGATACAAATATTTTAAGCTATATGGTGTGAAGGGCACTGCCCCTCACTGTTGGTTAATTTTTGTGTAATGTACATGGTGGGGGTGCATTTTAATGTGTTTTTCTTGTTAAAAACATCAGCACTCCTGAGTCCACTTGCTGAATGTTGTCTGCACAGTACTCTGGACACCACCTTTGGCATACATCAAGGTCACGCTGCCTGGTAATCTCTTTGTGTGCTTTTTCTCCTCTCTTCTATGTGGTCTCTCTCTTCCTTTTCATTCTTGTATTTGCATACTATGTTCACAGGTGTCTGTTATATTATCAACATATTTGTTGAGAGATATATATTACATTCAATTACAGAGGGTCATGCCTAGACTAATGATGAAAGTATCATGAACTAAAAAATATTATGATTAACCTAAATTTGTGAACCTGAGCTTCATCGAGCTCAAGCTCAGTCACTCAGTTGTGTCCGATGCGTTGTGATCCCATGGACTATAGCCTGCCAGGCTCCCCTGTCTATTGAATTTTCCAGGCGAGAAGACTGGAGTGGGTTGCTATTTCCTACTCCAGGGGATCTTCCCAACACAGGGGTCAAACATGTATCTCTTTCATCTCTTGTATCAGCAGGCAGATTCTTTACCACTGAGCCACCTGGGAAGCCTGAAGTCCATAAAAAAGGTAAATAGATAATGCCCAAAGAGAAATATTATATAGGTTCCTTTCCCCTCTTTGATTTATTTCCTAAGGACAAGTTCCCATCAGTGAGATGACTGAGTCAGTGGGTATAAAAGATGTTTGGAGGTTTTCAGTGTACAATTTAAATGCTTTTTAAAAGGCACATGCACGTTCACTCTGTGGCAAAGGGCCCAGGAATTAAATTCAGGGTCCTGAACCTGTGGTACCCAGGGGCTTCACTTTTCTTTGCTTCAGCCATGTCCTTTGCCACTTACGAACATACTCATCTTTGTTTTGATCACTAACAAGCAGTGTATTTCCTTTTTAGACCCTGTCAATACCTGCTAAAGCAGCATCAGCAGACCCTGCTGCTACTTGGTCACATGGCAAGTAACAAACTATTTCTGTGCCTCACACTGAGCTTCCTTTTTTTTCCTTTTTCTAGTGATATGCACATTCTAGCGAGTTCTCTCTTCCCCCAGATCTACTCACGTGCTGGGGGCCAGCGTGAGGAACTCCGCCCATGGCAAATGTCATGAGGAAGGAGGCTTCAGCAGATGCAAAGGCGTGATCAAGCCTCAGGAGANTGCCGACTCCGTCCCCAACTTCGAATTCCCTGGATCCACCGGGGCTGGACCCCGGCACTCATGGTTTGCTTTTTCATCTCCACTTTATTCAGATGTCACTTTCCTCAGGAAGGCCTTCCAAGACCACCCTATTTAGAAGGGCACTGCCCCTCACTCTTGGTTCTCTCTGTCTCCCTTCTCTGCTTAGTTTTCTCCATATCACTTTTCATTATTTGTCTGTCTCTCGTCCACCCGATTGTGGAACTTAGACCTGTTTTGCTTACAGGTATCCCCAGCAACCACAACAATGCTTTAAACATGGTCGATGCCTTGTAAATATTTGTTAATATGATCATAAACAAAGCACACAGTAGTTGTTCAGTATATGTGTTGGATAAATGAGTGAGGCCCGGAGGACTCCAGGGGACTCACAATTCACTTACAGTGTTTGGCATCTTTCCCACTGGAGGTCCAGGAGTAATTGAAGCAATGCCTTGTAAATATTTGTTAATATGATCATAAACAAAGCACACAGTAGTTGTTCAGTATATGTGTTGGATAAATGAGTGAGGCCCGGAGGACTCCAGGGGACTCACAATTCACTTACAGTGTTTGGCATCTTTCCCACTGGAGGTCCAGGAGTAATTGAAGCCTTGGGTAGGTACATCGGAATTACTGGCTGAAAGACAAAAATTTCAGAATTCTATTTTCTGATAAAGTTGTAATTTAATTTTACTTTGATATGCTGAGTTTTTAGTCTGTATGACTTTGGGGAAGTCTGAAATTGAAAATATGCTTCCTGACACAGAGAACACTAGCTGGCTTGTGTTAAGCTAAAGTCTGAAGTTTATGTTTAATGCCCAAAGAAAGCAGATATTTTCTTTTTTTTCCTCTTCTTGTCACCAAGTCAGATCACTGGGAGTACTCTCAAAATTACTTTAATATTACTCTAAAAATCCCATGACAAATGACACATACAATAGAATAACAAGTCACCAATCCATATTTTTTAGGATTATAGTAATTGTCACATCAATATATAGTTGTTGGATTACAATTTGCCACAGAGTAACTCAAAACCAAAATATCAACATAAAATGAAAAATACAGTTTTTCCCCAAAACTTAATAATATTATAGCTGCAATAAAACTTGTAGTTGTATTGTCTCTTTGGAGTCACATGAGGCGTCTTGCTACTCACTTTGAATACTTGGAGGGGTGACGTTTGAAGTTGATGTGCTCACATCTACATGGGCTGTTGATGATGGAGTTTGATAACCTATTTTGAAAACAAAATTTCCAAACTGTCATAGGAATTTACTTTCATATGTTTAAATGTGCCACTATACTTAACAATGGAGAAGGCAATGGTACCGTACTCCAGTGTTCTTGCCTGGAAAATCCCATGGATGGAGGAGCCTGGTGGGCTGCAGTCCATGGGGTCGCTAAGAGTCGGACACGACTGAGCGACTTAACTTTCACTTTTCACTTTCATGCATTGGAGAAGGAAATGGCGACCCACTCCAGTGTTCTGGCTTGGAGAATCCCAGGGATGGGGGAGCCTGGTGGGCTGCCGTCTATGGGGTCACACAGAGTCGGACACAACTGAAATGACTTAGCAGCAGCAGCAGCATACTTAACAAAGGTGACATATAGAACATGGAGTATTGGATTTGGAAAGAATCTTAGTGCATACGTAGTCTGATGGCTTCATTTTATAAATTATAAAACAGAGTCCAAAAGTTCTATGCTTGTGATTGCACACCCAATCTCAATATTATTTATTTTATATTAACCCAGTTCTCCTTAGTGCAAGTGTATTACATTCACACTTTCAACTAGAGAAGGGAATGGCAAGACACTTCAGTATTCTTGCCTTGAGAACCCCATGAACAGTATGAAAAGGCAAAATGATAGGATATCAAAAGAGAATCTCCCCAGGTCATTAGGTGCCCAATATGCTACTGGAGATCAGTGGAGAAATAACTCCAGAAAAAATGAAGGGATGGAGCCAAAGCAAAAACAATACCCAGTTGTGCATGTGACTGGTGATAGAAGCAAGATCCGATGCTGTAAAGAACAATATTGCATAGGAACCTGGAATGTCAGGTCCATGAATCAAGGCAAATTGGAAGTGGTCAAACAAGAGATGGCAAGGGTGAACGTCGACATTCTAGGAATCAGCGAACTAAAATGGACTGGAATGGGTGAATTTAACTCAGATGACCATTATATCTACTACTGCGGGCAGGAATCCCTCAGAAGAAATGGAGTAGCCATCATGGTCAACAAAAGAGTCCGAAATGCAGTACTTGGATGCAATCTCAAAAACGACAGAATGATCTCTGTTCGTTTCCAAGGCAAACCATTCAATATCACAGTTATCCAAGTCTATGCCCCAACCAGTAATGCTGAAGAAGCTGAAGTTGAACGGTTTTATGAAGACCTACAAGACCTTGTAGAACTAACACCCAAAAAAGATGTCCTTTTCATTATAGGGGACTGGAATGCTAAAGTAGGAAGTCAAGAAACACCTGGAGTAACAGGCAAATTTGGCCTTGGAATGCGGAATGAAGCAGGGCAAAGACTAATAGAGTTTTGCCAAGAAAATGCACTGGTCATAGCAAACACCCTCTTCCAGCAACACAAGAGAAGACTCTACACATGGACATCACCAGATGGTCAACACAAGTATATTTATATTTAATGTAATTATTGCTGTGGATGTGTTTATGTCCACTGCCATGCTGTTTGGGTTTCATTTGTCTCTTTTGCGTCTCTTCATTTCTCTGCTGTTTCTTTCTATCCTCTTTTAGGCTAATAAAATGTTGCTTAGTTTTCCATTTTATTTCCTCTGTTTACTTCTTAGTTATACCTGTTTATTTATTTTAGTTGTTACTCCAGGGCTAACTCTATGCGTTCTTAGTTAGGGTAGTCTATTTAGACTCAACATGGTATCTCTTCATGCTTCACATATCACATAGTTTTCCCATAGTTTCTCCTTCCCACTTCTTGCTTCAGATCTGTCACTTTCCAGTTCCCACTTTCTGTTTCCTGATTCACACTTCCCACTTCACAAACGTAATAACCTCACGACAGCAAAATTTTATTTAACTGCACACTTCATCCTTTGCAAGACTGTTGTCTTATCTTTTACTTTCACCTATGCTGTAAGACTTTTCTTTATAATGCTATAATTATTTTGGCTTTAATAAACAGGACTATTTCTTGTAACTTATGAGAAGAATGAGAATATAGTCTTTTATACTTGCTCATTTGTTATTTCCCGGAGAAGGCAAAGGCACCCCACTCCAGTACTCTTGCCTGGAAACTCCCATGGACGGAGGAGCCCGGTAGGCTGCAGTCCATGGGGTCGCTGTGAGTTGGACACGACTCAGTGACTTCACTTTCACTTTTCACTTTCATGCACTGGAGAAGGAAATGGCAACCCACTCCAGCGTTCTTGCCTGGAGAATCCTAGGGACGGGGGAGCTTGGTGGGCTGCCGTCTATGGGGTCGCACAGAGTTGGACACGACTGAAGTGACTTAGCAGCATTTGTTATTTCCAGTGGTTCTCATTCCTATGGACCTGAGTATTTTCATCTGGCATTATTTTCCTTCAGCCTAAAAACCATCCTTTTGCCCAGCTTTTATTTATTTAAAAATGTCTTTATTTTATCCTTATTCTTAATGTCTTTTGCTAATAATAGAATTCTGGTTTGACAGTTATTTTCCTTTTAGCACTTTAGAAATATTGTTCCATTGTTTTCTGGTGAGCAATCATTTTTCCCCTTGTTTCTCTGTTCATCTTTTGTTTGCGAGCTGCTTTCAATATCTTCTGTTTTTTCAGCTTGGTCTCCAAAAGTTTGGTTATGGTTTACATGTTGTGATTCCCTTTATGTTAATCGTGCTTGGAGTTTGCTGAGCTTCTTGGAACTGTTAAGTCAGTGTTTCTCAGTGCACTGGGGAAGGTTTTGCTGTTGTTTCTTCAGATGTTTTTTTCTGCTTCAGTTTCATTCTCTTTAAAGATCATTCTTTTTATCATTTGAGACTCCAATTATATGTGTGTTAGATCATTTGATACCGTGCCAAATATCAATATGCTGCTCTTTCATTTTTTATTCAGCCTTTCTCCCTGCTTTTCCTTATTTTTGTGCTGTGCTTGGACTCCAGTTCTCTTTATTATGGTCAGAAAATTGTCTCTAGGCAGAGAGCCAGGATGAAAAAA
The DNA here is from genome assembly GCA_006410675.1 of Oreotragus oreotragus. Classification (NCBI taxonomy): domain Eukaryota; kingdom Metazoa; phylum Chordata; class Mammalia; order Artiodactyla; family Bovidae; genus Oreotragus; species Oreotragus oreotragus. The sequence goes on along the minus strand of SJYX01012838.1, from coordinate 727,810 downwards.
AAGACTAAATCAATGATGTTATTAATCTGTCTTCAAGTTCACCAACTCTCTGTCATCTCCAGTCTTCTGTTAAGCTGAACGAGTGATTTTGTTTTTGTTTCAGTTATTGTACTTTCTAGTTCTAGAACTTTCATTGGCATCTTTTTGTAATTTCCGTTTGCTACCGAAGTTCCATATCTGTTCACTCATTAATACATTTTCCTTTAATTATTTGAACTTTTTTTTTTTAGTTCTTTGAATATAATAACTGCTAATAGCTACTTTATAGTGTTTACTTACCAAGTCCACAATCTGGATCACATTTCCCATTTTCTTTATATGTGTCAGTGATTTTATTAATTGAATGCTGGACATTGTGGATAATATATTTTGAGACTCTGGATTCTGTCATTTTGTTTGGGAAAGTATTAATTCTAATTTTCTCTTCAGTTTAAATGCTGACTGATCACAGTGAGTTTGTGCAGACTGGGTTTTATGCTTTGTTATTAAATGTCTATTCAAAGCCCATGGCTTTCCCCAAGCCCCTCTAATTTGGTGGAAATCAATCTCTAAATTTTATCTCCATGTGGATCTTGTTGGGGTTTAGAATTAGTCTTTATTAGAGTGAGACTAGAGTAAGTCTTATTTTAGGGTATGATCCTCGTTCCTAAAGGGCTTCCCAGCTGGCACAGTGGTAAAGAATCCGCCTGCCAATGCAGAAAGCACTAAAGACTTGATTTGGTCCCTGGGTCAGAAAGATCCCCTGGAGGAGGAAATGGTAACCCACTCCAGTATTCTTGCCTGGAAAATCCCACGGACAGAGGAGTCTGTCCATGGCTCTCGTCCTCGGGGTTGCAAAGAGTTGGATATGACCAAGCCACTGAGCACTGTTCCCTAGGAGTGGTATTTCTGGAAATCTCCATTTAGGAAGGGCTGGAACTCCAGCAGACTCTAGCTCTTCCCTGTTCCCAATGGTGCTCAACCTCTAGTATTTCTTTTACTTCCAGCTTTGTGGGAAATTCTATCAAGAAAATTATGGATGTCTTGCCCAAGATGTATACCCAGCCCTCATGAACTTATGGGGTCCCCTTTCTGCAAATTTCTCTCTGATAGACTTCCCCTCAGATTCCAACCATTTTAGCTGCCAGGAACTCTGACCTCTGCCCCCTCAGCATGGTGTGACCACTGTGCTGTGTTTGAACTTCAGCTTTCTTTACTTCTCCAGTCAGGAAACTGACTCTCTGCAAAAGGCCAGAGAAATCACAGACTTTTCTCATGAGTTTCCCTTTTCTCAGGAGTTGAAATCTTATACAGCTTTTTGTCCACTGCCTGGTAACAGTTTTTTCATGTATTTTGTCAGTTTTATACTTGTTTCCAGGAGTGGACCACCTATTCCTTCTGACATTTCTGCCTTAAAGTCCCAGAAACTTTTGGCTCTCCATCCTTAGACCCCTTGAGTTTTCTTTTGGAGCACAAATGGGAATAAACATTTCATCCATTTAGGTGAGAGGAGAATGGAAGAAACAAGGCATCAAGCTGCTGCTTGTGGTTGGGTTTTGTTAGCTGGAGGCGTGGGAGAGTCTTCCATGAGCAGGTGTTATTTTCTGGTTGCTGTTCACAGCAGCCTTGACAGATGACCAGGAGATGGGCTTGTGTAAACATACACGGATTGAACCAAGAGACTTACCTTTTGTATAGCAAGCTGGTGAGCCTCCCTTGCAAGTGTGTGCAGCAGCAAGTGGAAGCCAAGATTTAGGGCTCAGCCATGTGTGAGGGGGATGGGGGTCTTGGTTCTGCACCAGTGATTCAGCCATGAGTTATGACCAGATGCCCTGTTGTATTGCCCCATCATGGTATGTTTGTTTGCTCATCTGTGGAGGAAGGGGTGTTAACCTGGGCCTGAGGGAGAGGCGAGCTCATAGAGAAGCAGTGTGGGGTCGCAAACAGAGACCTGGGTTCTAATTAGAGTTAAAATCATTACAAGTGCTCTTGGGTAAATTACTTAATTTTTTGAGCCTTAGTTTCATTAATTCTTAAATGGGAATCATAATGCCTGTTGTATCCAGTCTTAAAGATAATTGTGAGAAAATAAAAGTATGTTTGAAACAGTGTTAGTTGCTCAGCCTTGTCCGACTCTTTGGGACCCCATGAACTGTAGCCCACCAGGCTCCTCTGTCCATGGGATTTTCCAGGCAAGACTACTGGAGTGGATAGGCATTCCCTTGTCCAGGGGATCTTTCTGACTGAGGAACTGAACCCAGGTCTCCCACGTTGCAGGCAGATTCTTTACCGTCTGAGTAGTAGCCCCTAAAAGTATGTTCATGAAAACTATTTTATCTAACCCAGTTTCCAAAGCATTTTCTGAGAGTAAGAGAGTCAATGGCATGAAACTTCTGGCAATTTCATTGTTGTTCATTTTCTGGATTTTAGAAAAAAGTGTAGATGGAACCAGTTGGCTGGGAGACTTAAGCATTCAGAGAAGAAAGAAATATTAGGATTTGGGTCTATGAGAGGAACCGAAGTAGGCTGCTGAGATGAGGTGGTGAGTGACCAGGCCTCTTCTGAAGCCCTCCTGGTGCTCAGCACTGTGCCAGAGGCTGCAGAGAACACAGCAGAAGAGAAGGTAGATTTCCTGCCCTCTGTGGGCTGTAGTGTCCTCAAGGAGTAAGAGTGGGTCCTGCGAACAGATGCTTCAGGAGAAGCAGCTGTTTGGGAAGATTGGTGACTGGGCGATATTGAGAGGTAAGAGGAAGGTCTGAGGAGGAGGCAAATGCCCACTGTTGCCTTTCCCAGCCCTGTTCACCTTCAGGCAGGGTGAACCTCATTCTGTCAGCTTCGATCAGTTCCTCTCCCATACCGGGCTTTACCAAGGCAGGTAGTTCTCTACCCTCCGATCGGTAGGATCGTGACACAAATCAGGCTCCTCCAAGCTTGGGGTAGACTTGGGCCACGTACCTGCAGTCTTCCCTTCAGCACGTCCTGTGCAGTCCTGTCATGAGTCTATTGATACTCTGCTTTCTTGATTTATCTTCCTGCATCTCGGCGGGGCAGGAGGCCATCTCTGAGCCATAGTCGATTGGCTAAGCTGTATTTTCTCTACAGAGGTGCAGCACCTCTTGAGCCATGACATGGAATGGGTATAGTTGCATTTGAGAAGCGAGGGTAGGTGGAAGTTGAAATTAGGATAGAATTATAAATGTAAAGCTGTTTGAGTGGGACTGTATCGGGTAGATGCCTGGGGAAATGGTGATGCGATGGGTAATTAGTTGGAAACAAAAACAGATTGTTGTTAATCTGCTGGTCTTGGAGTTCAAGTAGTAGGCAACTAAAGAAAGGAATGGTCCTCACCTTAAGTTGATTGGCTAGAAAACGCTGCCCCAGGTAAGGAGCCGTCCTTCAGGCCTTAATGTTTCGGTCAGAGTCCTGCTAGGAAGGTGATGAATACTCAAAGGGTTTAATTGAAGAGAGCATGATAAGGGGACTGTTAACAGAAGTATGGCGAGAAATAAGGGACTCCCATGAACTGATGAATACATTTAGAGGCTAGCAACAGCCAGGAGATGTCATTATACCTGACAGAGGGAAGGGGAAAGACTGATGTTTAAGAAACCTGGTGAGAACTGTGTCTGTGGGAGGGGCTGCCCAGCATGAACTGTGGCTACACACGCAGACACAGACACACAAAGTCCTTTTGAATGCAAACACCACTTTAACTGTTATCTTGAGGTACCAACAAACAAACGTCAGTCATTTTATTTTTTATTATTTTTAATGACAAACATTTATTCTTTTTAAATTTTTTATTAGAGTATGATTTACAATGTTGTGTGAGTTTCAAGTGTGCAGCCAAGTGAATCCGGGGAAGGCAATGGCACCCCACCGCAGTACTCTTGCCTGGAAAATCCAATGGACGGAGTAGCCTGGTGGGCTGCAGTCCATGGGGTCGCTAACAGTCGGACAGACTGAACGACTTCACTTTCACTTTTCTCTTTCATGCATTGGAGAAGGAAATGGCAGCCCACTCCAGTATTCTTGCCTGGAGAATCCCAGGGATGGGGGAGCCTGGTGGGCTGCCATCTATGGGGTCACACAGAGTCGGACACGACTGAAGTGACTTAGCAGCAGCAGCAGCCAAGTGAATCAGTTATACATGTACTTATATCCACACTTTTGGAGACTCTTTTCCCATATAGATCGTTACAGAGTATGGAGTGGAGTCTCCTATGCTGCACAGCAGATCTATTTCATATATAGTAGTGTGTATGCGTCAGTCCTAACCTCCCAGTTTATCTCTCCCTCCCCACCCCCTGGTAACTAGAAGTTAAACAAGCATCAATTGAGGGGGGGGCGGCGCCAACAACAAGCATAAGTTCCCCAAAACAGGACCAAGCCGGTCATGTTTGAGTGTAGCAAGAAGGTCAATGTGATTGGAATGTAATGAACATATGAACATTAAAAGATAAGACTGGAGTGATAGGGACAAAAACCCATCCTCTCGGCTATGGGTAAGAAGCTTGGACTTTTATTCTGTGTGATAGAGTCATTGGAGGACACGCTCTGCTTTATATTTTAATCCGGCTACAGTGTTTCAAAATACAGGTGAGAAATGATGGGGATTAAAGTAGAAGCCGTGAGATGGTGGGCAGTGTTAGATTCTAGATATGTGTTCCTTATGGAGCTGACTTAACTTGCATGTGGACTGCATGTGGATGGGGGTGAAGGAGCAAGAGGAATCCTGAGGTGACTGTGCATTGGGAGATGGTGGTGTTATTATCTGAGACAGGGGAGACTTGAGAAGGGAGCAGAAAGAATGCAGTATTTTTGTATAAAGCAGCTTGAGGTATTTCTGATTTAGAAAGCTATTTGAGTCTTAAGTTTGGAAGAGGTCAGGACTAGAGATATAAATTTGGGAACCAGCATCACAGATAGTATTTAAAACTATGAATTTGCATGCAGTCACTTAGCAAGTGACCCTAGGTAGTCAGGGGAAAAAAAACCTTGGAGCATTTGTTATGAAACAAAGAGCATCGTGGCTCGTGTGTGTGTGTGTGTGTGTGTGTGTGTGTGTGTGTATGAAGTCACTTCAGTAGTGCCTGACTCTATGCAACCTATGGACTGTAGCCTGCTAGGCTCCTTGGTCTATGGGATTCTCCAAGTAAGAAAACTGGAGTGGGTTGCCGTATCCTTCTCCAGGGGAGCTTCCTGACTCAGGAACTGAACCCGCATCTCCTATGTCTCCTACACTGGCAGATGATTTCTTTACCATTAGCACCAGTTGTAGGTCACATAAGATGATCAACAAGCATCATTTTGCAACACAGCCTACCAATGAACACCAAAGACATACTATACCCCAGCTCCACGAATCAGTCAGACATGGTAGATGCTGCTTCAGATGATGCTATTTGAGGGGAAAAAGGTGCAGCCAGCATCAGGATGGGCAGAAAAAGTCTTTTAAAGACAGGACATACACAGTTTCATTTATTCAACAAATACTTAGTGAGTTTCCACTGTGTACTAGCATTGAGGATAAAGTACAGAAAAAGAGAATTTTTGCCCCTGCCCTCATGGAGTATGTAATTTAGTGAGAATAAAGGTCCTTGTGGCAGATTACTGGTTGATCACCAAACCCAGTCCTCTGCTTTCTGGCACAGAGAAACTAGACTTCCCAGCCTCCTGTGCAGTTAGATGTGGTGGCCAAGTCCCAGGCAATGGACTGTGAGTAGGAGTGATGGCTGTTGCCTCAAGGCTTGTCATATAAAAACATCCCACACATGATCCTCCATGATCTTTCTTCATGTGCTATCCAGATGTTATGATGCAGAGTGATTTCGAAGTCAGCATTATATGTGACAAAGCTGGAAGTCTGGGGTGTCAAATAACTATGCAGAGCACTCAGCTACTAGCTTGGCCTTATATTGACTCTGTTAGGATAAATAAATTGATATCAAGTATAAATGAAGAAATGAAATTTTGGAATTTGTTGCAGGTGGTTTCCTTTCCCTCATAAAGAGTGAAAACAGAAGTGCAGTATAAGACGGGAAGTACTGTGGTGGAGAAAAGACACGGTGCTGTGAGCTTCCAGAGGAGGAACACATAATCAGGGCACGGGGCTCAGAGAAGGTTTTCTGGAGGAAGTGACTTAACAACTAGGCTTGAAGAATGACAAGAATTAGGAAGACACATCAGAGAAAGAGAGCAATCAAGGAGCAGAACGTTCACTGTGGACAGAAAATGGGGGAGACATCTGAAGTCTGGTGAGAATGTTGAAAGCACTCTGTGAGCAGTAAAGAGAGGAGGATGAAGTAAGAAGTTACATCTTTAAAATTCCACAGAGGAATACTATCCAGCTGGTCCTTACAAGGTGCTATATGCCCCAGGGTAAGTGACAGGTGGCCTGGACTATAGGGTGAAGGCTGTTGGGAAGAAAAGAAGTGGGAAGGTTTCAAGTGTGGGCCCAACAGGGCTGGTACATAGCTGAATGCAGGAAATAAATAAAAGAGAGAAGTCAGAATAACTCCCAGTTTTCCAGTTTGGGCAGGTGTTTGGATCAAGGTGTCGTTATCTGAGAAAATAAACAGAAAAAATATCCTTGGAAGGCCCAGAGGTACAAAAATGAAATAAAATTTGGACAGACTGATTTTTGACTGCATACAAGATATCAACTTCCAGCAGAGGGCTGGTCATATGAGTCTGAATCTTAGAAGTAAAATTAGGTTTCAAATGAATATTTGTGAGACAACAGTATGTAGACAGTAATTGGAGTAACTGAGAGCTCCAAGGAGGAGGGGTCCTGGGAGAAGACAGAGGCTAGGATGGAATGGTGGGGAAAACTTTCATGTAACATACTGGCAGGAGAAAAGCAGACTGAGAAGGAGGAGCAAGGGACACAGCAACAAAGCCAGGGGCTCTGTTATCGGAGGAGCCAAGGTGACAGAGGGTTTCCAAAAGCAGGGCCAGTCAGCCCAACTCAGCAAATATTTGTGAGGGGAGGCTGTGTGCCAGATGTTGGGTCAGTGCAGTCAAATGCTGCCAAGAAAACAGATTTCCATCTGGCTCTTAACTGCTAGGAAGCCATTGCATTAGACACATCATATTGCATCCAGAGTCTACAAGACAGTTTTGCAAATCATTTGGAGATTGGTAGCTTAGCTATTAAAAGCATCAATTCCAGAACCAGATACCATGAACTGAAGCCTGCCTTAGTTCAAAGTTAGATGTGTGATCTTGGTAGAATCTATTGACCTTTCTCTCTCTCCAAAATTCCTCACATGTAAAATAACAGTACTTTTCTGTAGGGTGAGTGTATAAAGTACTTAGAAGTATGCCTGGCATGAGGTAAGGGCTAAAAAGTAATCTTAGAAGTGATAACAACAGCTCATCTGCAGTTTAGCTCAGGTGTTGAAAACACAAGCATATCGTAACAATAGATGACTTGAATCTCCTGATGAGTTCTACCATTGCTCCCATCTCCCCAGTCCTTCTAGAAGGGGGCTGACGTGAGGTAACCAATCCTTCCTTCCCTAGGCTGGCCCAAGTCAAGAACTACATTCCAAAAGGCTGTACCAGAAAACAGCTACCTGTCCGGGGAGAAGAGAATGGCAGCTTACCGGGCACTAGCTCTGTGATGGAGTAGTCACTTCTCCTGGCAGAGTCACCTGCAACTCTCCTCTTTCCCCTCCCTGAGCCCCTAGTAGTTCCCATACCTGTGCAGCATTGTAACTTCTACCTCATTGGCTTCCACCACTCATCAGGTGATAGGAGAAAACACACCAAAAGACTGCTTACAGGATACACGAAGTATTTGCAGAGTAAGCTCAGATTGTCTCAAACTGAGTACTGGGATCACATTTCTGAACACATAGCGAGCTGAGCACTGGCCTTCACCCACTGGCCCATCCTGACAAGGTTGCTGGGGCGGTCAGTCACTCTTCACTCCCCATGAGCTTTCTCCACTGCGCCTTCTAGTGGACTTATCAGGAAGTCTCTGCCTGAAGAGCAGCTATGTGTCTCCTCCACAAGTTGTTCAGTCACCTGAGTTGTGTGTGAATCTGTAACCTCACGGATGGCAGCACGTCAGGCTTTGCTGTCCATCACCAACTTCCTGAGCTTACTCAAAGTCATGTCCATTGACTCGGTGATGCCATCCAACCATCCCATCCTCTGTCGTCCCCTTCTCCTCCTTCCTTCAATTTTTCCCAGCATCAGGGTCTTTTCAAATGAGCTCTTTGCATCAGGTGACTAAATTATTAGAGTTTCAGCTTCAGCATCAGTCCTTCCAATGAATAGTCCGGGTTCATTTCCTTTAGGACTGACTGGTTTGATCTCCTTGCAGTCTATGGGACTCTCAAAAGTTTCTCCAACACCACAGTTCAAAAGCATCAATTCTTCAGTACTCAGCTTTCTTTATGGTCCAACTCTCATATCCATGCATGACTACTGTAAAGCCATAGCTGTGACTATGCAGAACTTTGTTGGCAAAGTGATGTCTCTACTTTTTAATACGCTGCCTAGGTTTGTCACAGCTTTTCTTCCAAGGAGCAAGTGTCTTTTAATTTCATGGCTCCACAACTGGTTCATTATGATTTTATGAACCTATGGATCAAAGAGTGAATCTGAATTCCTCTCTCATCAAGATGACTTTATCTTTGTTCCTCTTTGCAGTAATTTCTTCAGTTATCTATTTTTTTAAAAATTTTGTGTGATTATGTGTTTTCCTTGGTGGCTCAGTGATAAAGAATCTGCCTGCCAATGCAGGAGACCCGGGTTTAGGGAAGAGCCACTAGAGAAGGAAATGACAACCCACTCCAGTATTTTTGCCTGGGAAATCTCATGGGCAGAGGAGCCTGGCGTGCTACAGTCCATAGGGTCACACAAAGTCAGATGCAACTTAGAAACAGACTTTTTTTTTTCATAACCATACAAAACAAGGTAAAAAATACAGAGAAGTAAATAACTAGCTATAAGTAATCATTGGATACTGTGGAATACTGAAAGATATGATGTGCTTCTGCTCCTCCTAATTACTATAGGAAGAAAAGGTCAAAGAGGAAATGGGGAGGGGAAAGGAAAAACAAGAAAAACTATCCACGTTTTAGACAATTCTCAGAAGGATGAGAAAAGAATGATCCCTTTACTCTGGGACTCTGTTCCTTGTATGGGAGAATACATGGCTTTCATTGTCAGTCAGCAGTCTCTTATCTCCCCTCCCATGGACCAACATCTTTTATTCATTCATGTATCCACTCTTCCTCCCTCCCTCAATCTCTCACTCTCATTCTGAGAGCTGACCTTCACAGTATTCACCAAGTGACTTGGTAAGTGAAGGCAGAAAGAAATGGCTTAAACATTGGTGATACGATCATAATGTTAGGTAGGTATAACAGGGAAAAGGAGTCCAAAATGGCGGTGGCTACAGACAAGCAAGGGAAAAGCCCGTGAAAATGAAACCAAAAAAGGGCCGAGGACCGGAGTGAGGCCCTCAGGTAAAACAAACAACACTCCTGGCTGGCCCAGTTTACATAGGACAGGCCCAGGGAGAGATAAACATATAAATAGAAGAGCCAAAGCTAGCTCTCTCTTTCTCCCACGCACTGGGGCACTCTTCTCCTCGTGTCTTTAGATTGACGTGCCCTCATGTCTTGAAGATGGATTTTCCTGCTATCTTCTAAATAAAATAGAGCTGTAACACTGATTTGTCTAAGAGCTATAACATGGTCCATTCAAGACCTGAGAGCTAGAACACGGTCTATCCAAGACCTGAGAGCTGTGACACGCCGAGGGGGCTTTAATGTCCGTCACTCCAAATCTTTGTTGTGACGAGACAAAGAATCGAAAAGCACACACTCGCGTGACATCTATGGTGCTGTGACTTGGATATAACCTGGCTGAAACAACCTCCCCGTGGAAGAGGCCAAGCACAGCCGGAGCCCAGCTCGGCGAAGCTCCCGCGGTAGAGGCAGAACGTGAAGAAAGTCCAGCGCAAGGGAAGGCCCATCGTGCCGGAAACCGGGACAGCGGAAAGCCCACGCGGCCCAGTCTCAGATCTCAGAAGACCTCCAGTCAAGGTAAGAGGTCCTCGCTCCTCCGGCTGGAGGGACATGCCTAACGAAATCTCTCGTTCCTTGTTTCCTCGAACCTCCCGCGAGCAGGCGGGCGGCAGGGGGCACCACTGAGGGACTCTGGAGAGGCTGCTCCTCAGCATGTCCCACAGGCGCTATCTGCAGAGCCGCAGTAGCTGTTACACAAGCTGGTGGGGGTTCTTCTGTCCCTTCTCTTCTGTGCCAAGGATCAGACCAAAGAGACGGTGAGCACCGGTCATATACTTAGCAAATTTTCCGGCGGGCTACGAAGGGGATTCCTTGGCACGTTTTCCCCACTGCTTTTTCCTCCTGTCCTTCAGCCCTCTCCCGGGACTCAAGCCCGGCCAAAACTAATAAAGCTCAGGCTCTGAGGTCTCGTTACAAAGATTCACTGAGAGTCAAAGAGGTAGACTTGTTAAAATTCAAAAAAAAGCGCTGCACTTTACAGGATACTGGTCGTGGAATGCGGCCTGGCTAGGTATTGCGAGCAGGGTGAATTCATATGCTAACGAGTGAGAAGATCATCCCAGCTGTTGGGGAACCACTCACTCCTTCATCTTTTTCACAGTGCCTTGGAGCTGTCCTGCCACCTCTGGGTGTGTCTGTTGGCTTATAGATTGGGGATTAAGGTTTACTTGAATTTGACTTGTCGTCTTGGACCCAACTGATTTTAATTGGTTTACATTATACCCTTGTGCTATGTCATTCTTTCAAAGGTTGTGCTCTGCCCCCTTCCCTCCAGTTTCATGCTCTTTTCTTGAGCCCCATCCAGACCCATAAGGTTGCCTCTACAATCTTCTGGAAAGACAACCAGAAAATAGCTGGCCTCGGGAGGGAAATACTCTATAATCCTAATCCTACCCAGTACTGGTCACACTGGAGATCTTGGGGATGCCCAGCTCCAGTCCGGGGGTTCCAGGAGGTCTTCATGCCTTGACCTGCCTCGACCTGCCCGGGGATTCGATCTCTAGGAGGCTGTCATGCCTCAGCCTGCTTGGGGATCTGCACCCTGACCCGGGGACGCCTGGCTCTCAGGTTGCAACAGTTTTGGGTAGGATAAGCTTCAAAAAGACTCACCCCTAAGGAAGTCCACCCATAAAAATAAAAAAACATACACTCGCGTGACAATAACAATGGTAATGGCGATGAAGAAAAAGAACGAGGAAGTAATAATCAGAGAACTTTGTATTTTTTTGTGAGGACTTCCCTTGTGTCTCAGCTGGTAAAGAATCCACCTGCAATGTGGGAGACCTGGGTTTGATCCCTGGGTTGGGAAGATCCCCTGGAGAAGGGAAAGGCTACTCACTCCAGTATTCAGGCCTGGAGAATTCCATGGACTGCATAGTCCAGGGGGTTGCAAAGAGTCCGACACGACTGAGCGACTTTCACTTCTTTTTCACCACTATCATCTAGAAATTTCAGGCTAATAAGCAACTGCCAGCCATCTCTGAGAATACTTCTTACAATGAACAGACATTTTCTGATTGCCCACACTGGGTGCTGGCACTGATTAGTAATATATGATTTAATTCTGGCAGAAGTCACTGGGTATGATAACTGGGAATTTCATTTGTATTAAAACGACTGATTAAATGTTCTTTTCTGGAGGTCAAAAAATAATGTGACACAAATCCTTGCTTACCGCAGATTTACTGCAGGGGCAGAATTCATTCGATTCCATCTAACAAGTGTTCGTGGACCACTGAAAAGAGGAACACTGCCAAGGCATGCATGCTGCCTTGATCCTCGCTTCACTGTGTCTCTTGCCTGGTTTAGACAACAGCTCTATGCGTCCCCTCATGAGCAGGCCTGTAGAGTTTGTTGAAGGCCGAATACATGCCAATAAGCTTCTGGGAACAAAAGGATCAATGGCACCTATCACTTTCTTGAAGGGGCCCAAGATCATTTCAGTCTTGTTTATCTCCAGCTGAATTTTGTTCTGATCTTGGCCTAAGGATCTGTATCAAATTGCATGGGTTATGGAAGGAGTGACCCTTTTACTCTGGGACTTTGTCTATCATGCAGAAGTCAGAGCTGAAGCCATCCAGAGACGGCTTTACACAACGGTTCAAGGTTAAGGCCCCTTGGCATTACATGACCCAACTTCAACAATCTCAGCATTGGTATCTCTTTCTATTCACTGTCCACGTTCTTTCATTTACACCCAGAATTTGGGAGCCTCTGTTTTCCAGGCATTTTGCTCAGCACTGGGGACACAATGATCAGTTTCTCTGGAGTTTAGGTTTACAGAGGATATGGCTATTAACCAGAGACTCACATAAATCGATCCAAATATTAGAACACTGAAGGAGGGAAGTTTTAGTCAGAGTCTCAGGAAGGCTGCCCTAGGAATGTAGAGGGAAAATGGATGCAGGGGAAGAGCTGTGGGAGCTTTCACGCCAAGGACACAGCGAGTGCAAAGACGCTGCGATGGTCTCATGTGCAGTGGTTTAGTAATATCAGTGGGCGGTGCCTGTCTGTTCCAGGGCTGGGCCTTTACAAGCTCTGTGTTCTGTGTGTCGAACTGAACTGAGTGTTGTTACCATGCACACTCGTGGCCTCAGCATCAGTAGGACAGTGATCAAACTGGCACATGGGTGGTGGCCAGCATTGCTTGTTTTTCAGTTGTTTTATTTTAACTCTGTTTCTGAAAGCAATCGCTTTCTAGAGCCTGATCTGGAGATTCTGTAACTTTAAGGGGACATGTGTATCTGACAATCTCTTGACATCAAGTACAGCATTTTAAAAGACTTGTCTTAATACTTCATTCAGTCAAATCTTAATAAAAGTTTCATATTATGTAGTCTGGCATGTGAGTAAGTCATACTTTTTGTCTTTTCTGTTTCAAGGTTATGTTTGTACTCACAACATGGCAAATCCTCTTCAACATTCAATAGCTGGCCTTATACTATGACATACTTTGTAGGTAAGTAATACAGCAAGTATTAACCCATGATAGACAGTTACTTGCTTTGTTTAGATAGCTAGATATTGTTTGCTGGTTGTTTATTTTTTCTTCAATTGAATATTTACTGTTATTTAACCTTGTACATGTCCAGAGATATATAACCATGATCCTTGGTTTCTAGGAAAGAAGAAGGGGTTTAGAAGAAAACATCGCTTTATAGAAATATGTCTTGCTATATTAATTCATGAACTGCCATGAGGTTACATGACATTTGAAACTTTTTGAAGCCCATTTCTATTAAAACTTAAAATGTTTTTTCACTGAGGTTAAAAATTACCCTTTATGTTATCACTAGAAATTCAGTTAAGTTGGAAGTCATCTCTAGTCAGTTCTGAGTTGGAGGAGACAAAACATGTTCTGTAGGAGCCAATTTGGTTGGCTCTTTGTGACATTAGAAAGCAAAACCCAGCCTCTTAACCTGGACTCTAGCCATCTTCCCAGTGACTGTCCCTCTCACTGCCAGAGAGGGAAGGGCAGGGAAATGCTAGAGGCCTTATGGTGAATTAATTTGGGAAAAGTCTGAAATATTTTCCAAACAATTTAAATTAATTATTTAACATGGATGACTATGTGCCATATAAAAGACAGGTGAGCAGTTATGATGTGAGGTAAGTGGAGGATAAAGGATAAAATGGCAATGATCACAACAAAAAGGAATATTGATTTGGTCATTGCTTTCTTCTTCAAGGAATTGAAAAATACAAGTAAAGATGTTGATTTATTTTAAGATTAATTTTGCTTACTGGACTCTTCTTATGATCACAGTATCCTTCTTGGCCTGGAATGTGTAAGCCTTAGCTTTAGACTTGCTCTTTATGCATTTTCACATTTCATACTCTTAATAACTATGTGATAATATGACTTTGTTTTTTAATATAAGGAAACAGTATTAGAGAAGTGAAATAACTTTCCCTGGGTTACAGAGCTAGTAGGTGGCAGAGATAAGAATTGAATTCAAGCCTGTCTGACACCAAAGATCACATTCATTCCTTTCTGGCAGCTTTATAGTGCATAGATCCTTGTGTTATCAGAACCAGGGCTTAGTCATGGACGTGTCTGGTCATGGTCCCTAACGCACAACCACCCAGAACGGAAACCTTTGTAGCCTCGGCTTTTCTTCTCTCTCATCATCACTTTTTAGTTTCCTGTCATAAGACTACTCCGTTTTCAGGTCCTGACCAGGGCCTTTTCCTTTAGAGAGCCTTCTTCCCTTTCTAAAACCCTTCCTTTGTTAATCACTTTCTCCTTCACACTTTAGAAAATACCCTTAACTCCCCCTTCCCCGCAGTCTTTATTGAGTTAGCAATACTTACTGATGACCATGCATTATCATTGTTCTAGGTGATGGAGATTTATCAGAGACAAATCAGACCCAAAAATCCTGTCCTGATGGGATTTACTTTCTTGTGGGGAAAAGCCAGACAGGTAAATTATATAAGATGTGAGAAGACACTCAGGAGAAAAATAAAACAGGGAAAGAGGACAGGAAGTGAGACAGAGGGTACTGCAGTTTGAAATGAGTTGGTCATGGAAAGCCACATTGAGAAGGTGACATTTGAACAAAGATTGGGAGAAGATGATGTGTAAGCCATGTAGATTTTCAGGGAAAGAATTTCTAGGCAGAGGAAACAGGTGAAAAGGCCCTGATGTGGGAGTGACCAGGGCATGTTGGAGGGACAGCAAGGAGGCCAAACTTGGTAAAGTACAGCGAGTGAGGGGGAAAGCAGAATAGTGAGAATATAATAAACATGTGACCTTTCAGGCCAGCTTTACAGATATCTGCCTTTTCTCACTGCCCACTTCCCTCCTTAACTCATGAGAACATGATCTTGGTGATCTTCATTGACATCCAAATCTATCTCACACATAATTCTAGATTTTTTTTTTTTTTTAAATTAAAACACACACACTTTAGACAAAGACAGACTGGTTAATTAATCAATCACTCTATTTCCTACCTTGGGTTCCTATCATGTTCCCAAAGGGATTTATTGCTGTTGTTGTTTAGTTGCTAAGTTTTGTCTGAATTTTTTGCGACCCCACGGATTGTATAGCCCTCCAGGCTACACTGTCCATGGGATTTTCCAGGCAAGAAGACTAGAGTGGGTTGCCATTTCTTTCTCCAGGGGATCTTCCAGACCCAGGGATCTAAACCTCATCTCCTGCTTGGCAGGTGGATTCTTTATCACTGAGCCACCTGGCAAGCCCTCAAAGAGATTTAAGGGAACTAACAATAAAATGTAACATTTTGATGCTATGAACCAGGTACTTTAATTGTTTTCCATGCCAAGTCTCCTCTGTTGCTTTTAGTAACCCACTGAGAAAGGCAAGGCTATAGTTTTTCCAGTGGTCATGTATGGATGTGAGAGTTGGACTGTGAAGAAAGCTGAGCACCGAAGAATTGATGCTTTTGAACTGTGGTGTTGGAGATCCAACCAGTCCATTCTGAAGGAGATCAGCCCTGGGATTTCTTTGGAAGGACTGATGCTAAAGCTGAAACTCCAGTACTTTGACCACCTCATGCGAAGAGTTGACTCATTGGAAAAGACTTTGACGCTGGGAGGGATTGGAGGCAGGAGGAGAAGGGGACGACCGAGGATGAGATGGCTGGATGGCATCACTGACTTGATGGACGTTACAAATATTTTCTCCCAACCCATAGATTGCTTTTGCATGTTGTTGTTTCCTTTGCTGTGCAAGAGGTTTTTAGTTTTTTTTTTTTTTTTTTCTCTAAGTTTGATGTAGGACACTTGTTATTTTTGCTTTTGTTGCCTGAACTTTTGGTGTCATATCAAAGAAGTCATAGATGAGGCCAACTGATGTCAAGGAGCTTGTCCCCTAAGTTTTCTTCTAGGATTTTTATAGTTTCAGGTCTTATATTTAAATTTTAATCTATTTTGAGATGATTTTGGTATATGGTATAAGAAAAGAGTCCAATTTAATTCTTTTGCAGGTGAATATCCAGTTTCTTAGGCACCATTTATTGATGAGACTATCCTTTTTCAGTGTGTACTCTTGGTACTTTGGTTGAAAACTAGTTTGGGTATATTTCTAGGCTCTCTGTTCTGTTCCACTGGCCTACATGTCTGTTTATGCATATACCATACTGCTCTGATTACTGCATCACTGTAGTATATTGAGAAATCAGGGTGTGATTTCTCAACCACTCGAGAACACTGTGTTCTCAGCAATGAAACAGCTCTGTGTTTCCAACTCTGTTCTTCTTTCTCAAGATTGCTTTGGCTATTTGGTGTCTTTTGTGAATATGAATTTTAGGGTTGTTTTTTCTATTTCTTTGAAAAATACCATTGGAATTTTGATAGATACTGAATAAATTTTTGAATCTGTATATTGCTTTGAGTAGTGTGGACAATTTAACAATATTAACTATTCCAATCCATGAACATTAGATGTCTTTTCATGTGCTTGCATATTTCATCAGTGCTTTATAATTATCAGTATACAGATATTTTACTTTCTTACTCAAATTTATTCCTAAGAATTTTACTCTATTTCGATGCTATTTTTTTTGTTGGTGGTGGTGTCACTGAATTTCTTTTAATTTTAATGTATAACGCAGAGCAGAATTTTCAAATGGAACTCTTTGTACCTGTTTGAGGAGGGGTCCCAAAGGCTAAGAATGATATTATATGGCAAGTCATCTTCACTTCTAAAGTAGAGTTCTAGACCAGCTGTGAAGGATATGTGGAGTCAGAGTAGAATGGGCCCTGTCAGCTCCATCATGCTCCCAAGGCCACGTGAGCATATGGAAGCAGTCCTGGTGGCCACGTGAGCATATGGAAGCAGTCCTGGTGAGCATTTCTTTGGAGACAGCTGTCGGGGAGCTGTGAATCAAGTCCCTTTTCATGGAGGAAGGGAAGAAGAATATGCTTCCTTACCTTAGCCAAGTGAAGTGTGGGTTCAAGAGACCACTCAGAGTTCTTGAGCTGCATGTGTTGGTGTGAGGGACAAAGAAGACCGGTGCCAGCCGAGCTAGCAGCCCATGCTTGGGTGAGAGTGCTAAACGGGCATAGAGACGAGCGACACAGACATACTGGGGGAAGACGAGCACTTCCCCCAGACAGGAGCTGAGGTGCATGTTTTCCCAAACAAAACAAGATGCGACGAAGAGAAATCTCACCCAAGAAAAATACTGAGAGCAACAAAAAAGTCCCCAGGTAGAAACTAACTGGTTGTGGGGAGGAGCACAGGCGGTGCTGGGAGCAGGAGGCAGGAGACTGATGGATAGGCATGGCCCACACGGGACAGCATCCACAGCCCAGTCACGGGTTAATGAGAAGTCTGATAAAGTGCTGCCTCGAAATCCAGGTAGCAATTTTTTATTTTCCTCATCCTTACAGCACCGAAATGACATTACAATAAGGCAGACAAGGAAGATCTTTCCTGATCTACCCCTCCTCATTTTTCTGCATTTTGTCATCTCCAAAGAGAAATTCAAGCCAAAAAGTATGAGTGGAGAAGCGGATGGAGCCAGGAAATCTCAACCATACCTCCTACATCTCTCCACTCCCTACTGCACACAGAAAAGATACAACCTGACATTCCAGGATTCCACAGTTGAAGTAGACCCAAGCTTGGTGAAGAGGAGGGACAGACGTTCTGAATTAACTTTTTCAAATTTTGACATGACACTGACCTGCTTTTTAAATTATGGATACAAATCTGTTCTTGTGACCGAAAGGGACCAGATAATTATTATACAAAAATCACCAAAAAAATCCAAGGAAAAAATGACCTAAAATTTCTTTCAGAAGCTAGGCAGAAACTCTACAGTGCTCATTTGAACAGGGCATGATAGGAAAAAAGAAAATTATTCTTTTTGCTAAGCTATTCAGTTTACCTTATTCAGCTAAAAACAAAGGTAAAATTTATTTGGAAGTTTAGATTGCTACTGTCATAGTGATCTGGTTCATTAGGCTCAATTGTCCATGACTTTACCTAACTTTATGTAGACTTAAACCCAAAAAGCTAACTTATTTTCTCAAATAGTAATATTTTCACTTGAACCTCCACTCTATTGACATAGCATTTATTGACATAGTTACCCAGTCTCCTTGACAAATGTATAATTTTATATTCCATCAATTCACCTGCAGCATAAAAATAGAGCTTTTAAATCCACAATGGCATTAGCTGGACAATTGAACTTAAAAGAATATAGGTCAGCAAATACATCTAAATACATCTGAGTCAGCCTCATCAACCCCTGATAACAGGATAAGGTGGATACTGAGCTTCAGGTCAACAAAAAAAGATGTGTGGTGTGAAATCTTAATTTTTACATACAACTATTTTCCATGGAAGGCAGATAATTAGGGGGAACATGTGCTCACTGAAGGACTGAAGGCAGTGTGCATTGCTGGATTACTGGTCCAGAAAGAATTTTCCCCCTATGGGGGAAGATGCCAGTAGGCAGGACAAAGCTCATCACACATCATGTGGTGCATTCACAGACACTCAATAATTAGTAAATGAACTGAAGAATTTCCAATAGCTTTTCCCCAGAGGTAACTCACTCCAAAGGGGAAAACTGAATAAACAAATACCTAAGGTAAATCAGTCATCAAGGAGGCTACCCTTGACTTAAGTGCAATAGCTATGGAAAGAACTGAGAAATTATTTAATGAACTGTAATGCGTGTCCCAGGTGAATGATGGTGACAAAGAGGGAATGTCCAGAATTTCCTAAAATTCAATGGAAAACATTGAAGTTTTATTTGGATTTGGCACATATCTCTGGGCAATAAGAATTATAGTATAATGATGTCGAGAGGAAAATGGAAAATGAATGGAGGAGGTTTCTCTCCGATTTATTTCCAATTGAGGAAATATTAGCCCCACTTCTGGAGGCTGCATTTCTCAGAAAGCACTGGTCTAGAGAAGGGAAAGGTTAATATAGGCATAGCTGTCATATTGACCTTTTCATAGCAACAATAACAACATCATACTAGAAGGGATTTATTCAATGTCCAGTGACATTTATTGAGCACCCATCAGATACTCTCAGAGGCAGTAAGACTCAGGTTTTCAAGCTAACTGTCTAGGTTCCATCTTGGCTCTTTCACTTTCTGCACAATTTTGGGTAAGTTAATTAACCTCTTTGTGCTTTGGTATCTTCATCTGTAAAATGAGATAATGATAGTACCTATACCATTGCTTTTTGGGGAGGAGTCGGTCAGAGTGTAAAGAATCTGTCTGCAATGAGGGAGACTTGGGCTTGATCCTTGGAGGAGGACATGGCAACCCACTCCAGCATCCTTGCCTGGGAAATCCCATTGGCAGTGGAGCCTGGCAGGCTACGGTTCTTGGGATCACAAAAAAGTCGGATATGATTCAGGGACTAAACAACAACAACAGCAAATGAAATAATACAATAACTAGTTTATAATAGTGCCAGGCACATCAGAGGCCCTCAAATATTAACAAACGTTATTAAAATTGTTGCTTAGTAGTGGAATACAATCATATCGTTTGGTAAAAATTTGGGGAAAATTAGTAGAAAAAAGCCTGGAAGACCTTTGTACAATAGTTTTACTAAAAATGTTTAATTTATTCTCCCACATTTAGGCAGACAACCCTGCTGAGACATCTGTTACACACATTACTCTCCATGCATCCACTCTAGTTTAGACCATTATCACTTTCAACCTATATTATTTGGTCTTCTGTTTTACTTACATTTTTCATATACTCAAAAAGCCACAGTGGCTGTTTGTTGATGATCAGATCACAGCCCAGATACATATCCCATTAACCTAAGCTGCCTTGGAGGAGGAAAGTGGAAACCCACTCCAGTATTCTTGCCTGGAGAATTCCATGGACAGAGGAGGATGGTGGGCTAGATCCATGGGATCGCAAAAGAGTTGAACATGACTTAGCAACTAAGCAACCTAAGTTCATTCCCACCAGGTTCCACCTCACCTGAGCAACTTGCAGCCCCCTCCCCAACAACAGTTGTCAGGACTCATCCTGCTTGTCTTCCCATGTCCTGTATGCATTTTATGTCTTTGCTCAAGACTATTGTCTGAAGATCTGTCGCTTATCTTTCCTCCACAAGCGTCTGTATTTCTTTCCAGATCCCCTGGGCAACTTTCGTGATTCTACTCTTCCTGCTCAGAATTCATTTCTTTTTCTTAATTTTTGGTGGCTTGGATACATATGATAAAACTCTCAGACAGCAACAGAGGTGTCCTGACCCTTGAAGCCAGGTATGTCATGGCCACAGAAGGTGTCACAGAGGCTTCTCGCTGCCTTGCAGTGTATCTCCGGGATCTCCTCTCTTAACTTTAGAATCCAATATCCAGACCACAGCTGATCTGATCTGCTTCCCCTGTATTTATGTTAGACTAATCTTATTTAATTCCAGTTTGACCCCATCCATTTCTGACATGCTGTCTCATAAATTAGTAGTTTCATTGCATCCCCTGGGTAATGCTTCCTTCAGTCGGTACCCTTCATGTCTGACTCTCTGCTCACCAAGGATCAGGTGTGCTCACATGCAGAGCTGGCCAATGGTTAGAAACAGACTGGATTTAGTATTTCCTGCAACACTTCTAAGAGTAGAAAGATCTAGACTGTAAGAATTAGCTAAAATTTTAGAGAGGGCTTAATATCAAAAATTACTGCCATCAGATCAAGAGTTGTGCACAAACATAAAAACAGGAGGCAGTGGCAAAAGGTCTATGACCTAGTGGTCAATGAAATGGGCGGCTAAGCAAGTGGTCTGGCTAGACTGTGAGTTCTGTGGAGCTGGGGGCTGCCTGTCTCATTCATTATACCCCAGTTCAGTTCAGTTCAGTTCAGTTTAGTCTTTCAGTCGTGTCTGACTCTTTGCGACCCCATGGACTGCAGCATGCCAGGCTTCTCTGTCCATCACCAACTCCCGGAGCTTACTCAAACTCATGTCCATTGAGTCAGTGATGCCATCCAACCATCTCATCCTCAGTCGGCCCCTTCTCCCGCCTTCAGTTTTTCCCAGCATCAGGGTCTTTTCAAATGAGTCAGTTCTTTGCATCAGTTAGCCAAAGTATTGGAATTTCAGCTTCAGCATCAGTCCTTTCAAAGAATATTCAGGACTGATTTCCTTCAGGATGGACTGGTTGTATCTTCTTGCAGTCCAAGGGACTTTCAAGAGCCTCTTCCAACACCACAGTTCACTTCCATACATGACTAATGGAAAAACCATAGCCTTGACTAGATGGATCTTTGTTGGCAAAGTAATGTCTCTGCTTTTTAATATGCTTTCTAGGTTGGTCATAACTTTCCTTCCAAGGAGTAAGGAATGTCAGGTCCATGAATCAAGGCAAATTGGAAGTGGTCAAACAGGAGATGGCAAGAATGAATGTCGACATTCTAGGAATCAGCAAACTAAAATGGACTGGAATGGGTGAATTTAACTCAGATGACCGTTATATTTACTAATGTGGGCAGAAATCCCTTAGAAGAAATGGAGTAGTCATCATGGTCAACAAAAGAGTCCGAAATGCAGTACTTGGATGCAATCTTAAAAACCACAGAGTGATCTCTGTCCATTTCCAAGGCAAACCATTCAATATCACGGTAATCCAAGCCTATGCCCCAACCAGTAATGTTGAAGCAGCTCAAGTTGAATGGTTCTATGAAGACCTATAAGACCTTTTAGAACTAACACCCAAAAAAGATGTCCTTTTCCAAGGAGCAAGCGTCTTTTAATTTCATGGCTGCAATCACCATCTGCAGTGATTTTGTAGCACCCCAAAATGAAGTCTGCCACTGTTTCCCCATCTATTTGCCATGAAGTGATGGGACTGGATGTCATGATCTTAGTTTTCTGAATGCTGAATTTTAAGCCAACTTTTTCACTGTCCTCTTTCACTTTCATCAAGAGGCTCTTTAGTTCTTTGCTTTCTGCCATAAGCGTGGTGTCATCTGCATATCTGAGGTTATTGATATTTCTCCCAGAAATCTTGATTCCAGCTTGTGCTCATCCAGTCCAGCATTTCTCATGACATACTCTGCTGCTGCTGCTAAGTCATTTCAGTTGTGTCCGACTCTGTGCGACCCCATAGACGGCAGCCCACCAGGCTCCGCCATCCCTGGGATTCTCCAGGCAAGAACACTGGAGTGGGTTGCCATTTCCTTCTCCAGTGCATGAAAGTGAAAAGTGAAAGTGAAGTCGCTCAGTTGTGCCCGACTCTTAACGATCCCATGGACTGCAGCCTACCAGGCTCCTTCATCCATGGGATTTTCCAAGCAAGAGTACTGGAGTAGGTTGCCATTGCCTTCTCGGGACATACTCTGCATATAAGTTAAATAAGTAGGGTGACAATATACAGCCTTGACATATTCCTTTCCTGATTTGGAACAAATCTGTTGTTCCATGTCCAGTTCTAACTGTTGCTTCCTGACCTGCATACAGATATCTCAGAAGTCAGATAAGGTGGTCTGTTATTCCCATCTCTTTAAGAATTTTTCACAGTGTTGTGATCCACACAGTCAAAGGCTTTGGTATAGTCAATAAAGCAGAAATAGATATTTTTCTGGAACTCTCTTGCTTTTTCAATGATGTTGCCAATTTGATCTTTGGTTCCTCTGCCTTTTCTAAGTCCAGCTGGAACATCTGTATCCCAGCACCTCAAAAATTCCTGGCTCATTGTCGGCACTCAGTATTTTCTTGTTGAGTGAAGGAAAGTCTTGGATGATTTTCAGTGTCAGAGGTGGCATTTCTGAGGTCTGCTCTCTGAGGCTATGTATGCATGTGCTAAGTTGCTTCAGCCATGTCTAAATCTTTGAGACCCTATGGACGATAGCCCACCTGGCTCCTCCATCCATGGGATTCTCCAAGCATGAAGACTGGGGTTGCTATTTCCTCCTCCTCCTTCCTCCTTATCCACCCAGGGATCAAAATCACATCTCTTATGTCTCCTACACTGGCAAGCAGTTTCTTTACCATTAGCAGCTCAGATGGTAAAGAATCTGCCTGCAATGTAGGAGAGCCGAGTTCAATCCCTGGGTTGGAAATATCCCCTAGAGAAGGGAATGGCAACCCACTCCAGTATTTTTGTCTGGAAGAACTGGATTTTTTGTCTGGAAGTACTGTCTTATCCTAAATTCGTCTGGTTCCACCCAGGTGTGTGCCTATTTTACCACTCAGCTTTTCAGCCTCTTGTGTTTCCCTAGGACAGTACTGAGAAAGCAGCTGGGAATCAGAAAACACGTTAATTCAGGCTGAATTAAGTGGGCTTTCCTGAGTAACTCTTGCTGTTGGCTATGAAGTTCCATTGTTTTCATTACTTTCTACATTTGTTTAAAGAATATAATTTCATTAGGGAGAAAAGGACTATGAATTGAATGTTTGCAGCTTAATAATTATGACTGATTATACAGTTCACTAGATCTTGGAATTTGTAATGAAACCACAGCCTTTTGAAGTTGGTTTTCATGACATGTTCCATCCCATTTCCTTTCTTAGAAGAGGACAAAAGTGAACCTTACCAGCTTCTGAGGTAGCCAGTCATGTGATTTCATAATTACCCTCTGGATAGCCAAAATGAAATTTAGATTTTTCAGTTATAACTCAGTGTTTATTCTAAGCAAGTGAGTTTCATTTAGATACAAGCATTCATGTTAAATCATGGGTTTTTTTTTGACATATAAAAATCACTTATGTTTGAAAATATATCAAACATAACGTTGTTACTGTCTTGACAGGTCTAGATTTTGTAAAGTGAGAAATAGCTACTCTTATTATACTTGAGCTACTTGAGTCTGGAAGTAAAACAGGGTTTCTCAGTCTTGGCACTATTGACGTTTTGGACCCTATTAATTCTTTGTCCTGTGTTGTAGCATCATTGGCCTCTACATAAGAGATGACAGGAGCACCATTCCTTCCCTCACTGGGGCAGCCAAAACTGTTTCCAGATACTGCATGTGTCCCGGGAGCGGGGACACAGAGAACAAAATCAATCTGGTGAGAACCACTNGGGTTTTTTTTTGACATATAAAAATCACTTATGTTTGAAAATATATCAAACATAACGTTGTTACTGTCTTGACAGGTCTAGATTTTGTAAAGTGAGAAATAGCTACTCTTATTATACTTGAGCTACTTGAGTCTGGAAGTAAAACAGGGTTTCTCAGTCTTGGCACTATTGACGTTTTGGACCCTATTAATTCTTTGTCCTGTGTTGTAGCATCATTGGCCTCTACATAAGAGATGACAGGAGCACCATTCCTTCCCTCACTGGGGCAGCCAAAACTGTTTCCAGATACTGCATGTGTCCCGGGAGCGGGGGCACAGAGAACAAAATCAATCTGGTGAGAACCACTAATCTGAAAGAGTCCTGAGGTCCACTGTGGTGGGACCTTATTTTTAAAGAGATTTTTTTTATTTTCCAGGAATTTCCCAACTACATCACTTTAGTACGATTGTAGATGAGGTAGCATTTTTCTGCTTTAAACAAATATGTTTCTTTGTGCTCTTTCAAATTCTCTAATACTAGAGCTATATTAGATTTTAGACTCCTTAAGGATAAGAAATGTCCTTTTCTTTTCCTTGGATTTCTTCACAGAAATAAGAATGATATTTGAACTGATGGAACAGTTTAGTAGCGTATATCAACTAACCACATAGAAAACTGAGCTAAAAGAAATTCACTTATGCCTTAAATTGGCAAACTGTATATACCATGACATATCATCATGATTTTTTTCTTTTGAAAAACAGAAAAAGTCACTGGAGAAGAATATCTGGTACATCAGTTCAGTTCAGTTGCTCAGTCATGTCTGACTCTTTGTGACCCCGTGAATCACAGCACGCCAGGCCTCCCTGTCCATCACCAGCTCCCAAAGTTCACTCAGACTCAAGTCCATTGAGTCAGTGATGCCATCCAGCCATCTCATCCTCT
>SJYX01012838.1:631369-698087 GCA_006410675.1 Oreotragus oreotragus | reverse complement strand
GTGGTGTCATCTGCATATCTGAGGTTATTGATATTTCTCCCTGCAATCTTGATTCCAGCTTGTGCTTCTCCCAGCCCAGCATTTCTCAGGATGTACTCTGCATATAAGTTAAATAAGCAGGGTGACAATATACAGCCTTGACGTACTCCTTTTCCTATTTGGAACCAGTCTGTTGTTACATGTCCAGCTCTAACTGCTGCTTCCTGACCCGCATACAGATTTCTCAAGAGGCAGGTTAGGTGGTCTGGTATTCCCATCTCTTTCAGAATTTTCCACAGTTTATTGTGATCCACACAGTCAAAGACTTTGGCATAGTCAATGAAGCAGAATTACATACTTAAGGTCAGCTTATATCATCTCTCTTTGTAACATTTCCTGAATTCATGAACTCATAGACATCCTTCCATACTCAAAGATAAAGGCAACCCACTCCAGTATTCTTGCCTGAAAAATTCCACGGACAGAGGAGCCTGGCTGGCTACAGTCCAAAGGGTCTCAAAGAGTCGGAAACAAGTGGGTGACCCAGCACGACAACAACATGACCTCTCCTTCAGTATTGTAATTCTACAAAACACGGCACTTTCCACCTCACTGTTTGGACTTGCTATTTTCATATGTGCATGTCATCTCCAAGCACACAGCAATCTTTCTGAACGCAGAAACAAATTATCTTTTTTGATACCACAGAGTCTATTACAGGATATCTACATAGTGAAGGGACATTATTCTCATTTATTCTTTTTCATTCACTTATTCAACTAATGTTTTTGGATTCCAGTTCTGTGCTAGGCATGTGTGAAGAAGCAAAATAAATATGATCCTTGTCCTCATGAAGTTTTTAGACCAACTGGAAAAAAACATGCCATTTAATGTACTGAGAACTAGATTTATATTCAGAAGAATTTGGTGTGAATACTAAGTTTGCCACTTGTTAGCCATGTGGTCACTTATGCTCTTAGTATCTCAGTGTTCCCATCTGGAAAATGGGAATGGGAATGGGAACGCTTACTCCATCCATCTCTCATTAGGAGTGTGTGCCTGCTCAGTCACTTCAGTCATGTCTGATTCTTTGCAACCCCATGGACTGTAACCTGCCATGCTCCTCTGTCCTTGGGATCCTCTCATTATAAAAAAGATCAAACCACATTGAGTTTTAGGTGCAAACATTTTCTAAGTGATAAAATGTGGTTGCTTCACTTTGTACACAAATTCTCTGACACTTTTTCCTTCAAGAGGTGGAGCTCAATTCTCTTCCTCTTGAGTATAAGCTGGATGTAGTGACTTGCTTTTAACAGATAGAATGTAGCAATTATAATGGTGTACAGTTTTGTAGACTGGGTCATAAGGAGGCAGCGGGGTTTTATCTTGGTGACTCTATTTCTTGAATTGGTCTGGGGGATTACAGCTGCCATAGAGAGAGGCAGCCCTGTAGAGAGGTCCATGTGGTGAGTAGCTGAGACCTCCTGCCGACGTGTCCAAGTTTGGAAGCAGAGCCCTCAGCTTCAGTCAAGCCTTCAGATGATGGGAGCCCAACAGCCTGACTCCACCCTCATGAAAGAACCTGAACCACACACTCAGCTAAGCTGCTCCTGTCTCCTGTAAAACCACATGAGACAATATATATCTTAAACCTAGTTTATTTTTGTTTGGGTAATTTGTTATTCAGCGCTGGATAACTAATACATAAGAGTACCAGAGAGATTTAAGATATTACTGTTGAGTATGCTAATGTTTGTTGAATGAAGAATATCATAATTTACGGCGGTTTATTGCTGAATGATGAGTTAGAAGTGGAAGAAAAGGAAGCATAAAAGAGAGAAAATTACAAAGTCTTAAGAACTAGGAAAAAATAGGTGGATGCAAAACTTCTGCTGGGTGATTTGCAGGCATTTCTTACCCTGCCATGCTTCATTCTCTGAGCGCCATCAACCTGTGACTGACTGCAGGCTATCTGTCAAAGGCTACAGGCTAACTGAATTGTTCATTTCTAGTGACTGCTTTGTTTCATTCCATTTTCAGTTCTTGTTTTGAGCTAAAATTGATAGTTTTAATTAAAGAAGAAATAAAAAGCATGCTTCTACTTTATGTAGAACATACTTTTCTGTGCTAGAGAAAGTCACTTTGGTTCTTTATTAAACATAAAGGCCAGACATGGAAATTTATGATTTGTTTGTATGAATGCCAACTTCTGAAAGTCACTGCTATCCCTTTGCCATTGTAACACTGATCCAGCCTGAACTCCATTATTAATAATGCCATTGGAAGGCTGAATTCAAGTCCTCACCCCAGTCAACTTTGTCAAAATTAATTTGACCCAGAACAGATTTAAATATAAAACTATCTACCTACCTATGGCCCACAGGATCCCTATTTACAACAATTTCTTAAACACCCCACTGAGAGCACAGTTGTAGAGGAGCATGGTCAATTTATTAACCTCTTTAATAATAAATACAGAATTTAAATTTCTCATTGAATATTTATTGACCTTGGTTTTGCCAGGTCTTAAAGTGAAAGACTTTGGAAGTTGTGCTAATTCTTTTAATCCATGAAAATAGTACTTAATATATTTATTTAAAATCTCCATAGATAAGAATGGGACCTGAATCATACAAATTTTCTGAAATTTTTTCTTATTAATCTACTTAAAGGATTAATAGTTCATGGGAAATAAAACAGTATGAAAACATTCTTACCTGTAGGAGATATGCTGTTGGCTAGAGAAGGTCGTGTGCCAAGGGTAGATTCTGTAGGATTGAGTGGAGAATCTACTGGAGGTTTCACTGAGCCTGGAAGGATGAAACAGACATTGCTAATGAACAAAATACTGTGGCAGGAAGATAAAGTATTAACTTAGTTCCCACCATACCTTTATTTATTCATCTAACAAATTATTATTGATTAAAAGTCATCATTACTGCTTGCTATGGGCTAGGCAGTGGAGTAAAATGGTGAAAGGTAAAGACATAGGACTGTCTTTAAAGAGCATACAGCCTAGAATATAGGTAGATAGCCAGGCACTGTGTTGAGTGCTACGATAACAGAAGTGCAAGATTCCAGGAGAATGCATGGAGGGGCACCAACCAACGTTGAGAGGTTGGGAAAGCTTCCTGGAGAACACCGCATTTAACCAAGACCTGGTAAAACAAATGGCAGCAATGTTTTGATGCATTTGGCAAGTTGACAAATCCATAGACCCACATACAGTTTACAAATCCAAGTTTACATACAGTTTCCAAATCCATAGACCCACAAAAATATTTTTTTATCACTAAGAGTACAAACAATGATACAGCCCTCCAAAAGGACAGGACATCAATGGACATAAGATTGATGGTATTATTGTGTTCTTACTGAAATGTCTATTTTTTTTCATAAATTTTTTATTTGGCTACAACTTTTTTTTCTCTCACACGTGTGTGTGTCGGGGGGTTTCTGGGATGAAAGAGAAGCTGATATATGTTTTTTCACTTACCATTATACATTCATGTCAGTTCCTTAAAGTTCATTGTTGTACTGTAAAATAATTCTACCAGCAGTTTAAAACAATTTACAAATGTCAGAAGGACCTATTGACTTTAGGAATATGTGGATTAATATAATTAATATTTAATTATTAAATATAATTATTAATTATATTTAAATTACTTTTATTTAAATAAAGTTATTTTTATTTAAGGCTAGTGGATTTTGTGAATTTTTTTCTATTTATAATGGCATTGAGTATAGTATTACACATCTGATCTGTATCAATTATTTGGACATTTAATTAGAAATGATACCATTTTTTCTATTCTTTAAGGAATAAGTATATATAATTTATGTCACTTGTTAGCACATAGCGGATTGGAAGGAATTTGCTTTTGTAATCTAAAAGCATCTGTGCTTTATTTTCATTGGTAATTTGTCATTGCTATTGACTATAGGTTGTGCTCACAGTTGGCTGTGACTTGCTATCATAAATGACCACTTGCTATTAAGTATTCTGAGGGGTAGTTATATGAAGAGTATGTGAATATGTCAGTAGAGTGACTATCTTCTTCTTCTCATGCTATCAGGAGCAAGCATGAACTCTTCTGTACGACACACAAATCTGATTCTGATCCAATCCCACATTAAATTTCCATCTTCATTTCCTGATGTTGCCTATTATCTTTTGACAGTGTTAGTCACTCAGTCATATCTGACTATTTGCAACTGCATGCACTGTAGCCCGCCAGGCNCTCTCATGCTATCAGGAGCAAGCATGAACTCTTCTGTACGACACACAAATCTGATTCTGATCCAATCCCACATTAAATTTCCATCTTCATTTCCTGATGTTGCCTATTATCTTTTGACAGTGTTAGTCACTCAGTCATATCTGACTATTTGCAACTGCATGCACTGTAGCCCGCCAGGCTCCTCTGTTCATAGAATTCTCTAGGCAAGAATATTGAAGTAGGTAGTCATTCCCTTCTCCAGGGGATTTTCCTGACCCAGAGATTGAACTTGAGTCTCCTGCATTGCAGGCAAATTCTTTACTGACTGAACCACCAGGGAATCTTTTATCTTTTACATCTCTTTACAATCACACCCTCAATCCAGTCCAGTTTACCAAACATAATATGTTCTCCATGACTTGTTGATCTTTGTGCTTGCTGTTTCCTAAGACTTGCCCATTCCAAACTTTCTACTATGTGCCTCTCAAACTTGAAGAACCCTAGGGTTCTTAGTGATGTGCTCATAGTACTTAATGTTTACCTTAGCAAAGGCCTCATTATTTCATTGCTATGTCTCTCAAGAGAAGTAATTGTTTTGTTTCTCACTGTATTCCTGGTTCCTGGCAAATGCAAGTGGATGAATATATATATATATATAAACCCAGAGATTGAACTTGAGTCTCCTGCATTGCAGGCAAATTCTTTACTGACTGAACCACCAGGGAATCTTTTATCTTTTACATCTCTTTACAATCACACCCTCAATCCAGTCCAGTTTACCAAACATAATATGTTCTCCATGACTTGTTGATCTTTGTGCTTGCTGTTTCCTAAGACTTGCCCATTCCAAACTTTCTACTATGTGCCTCTCAAACTTGAAGAACCCTAGGGTTCTTAGTGATGTGCTCATAGTACTTAATGTTTACCTTAGCAAAGGCCTCATTATTTCATTGCTATGTCTCTCAAGAGAAGTAATTGTTTTGTTTCTCACTGTATTCCTGGTTCCTGGCAAATGCAAGTGGATAAATATATATATATATATAAAATTCCCTCTTACCCCTGAATGAAAGAAGATCAATTTTAAATATGTATCTGACTTCTGTTGTGTCATAAGCCTCATTTTCCAAACTATTGGGCTGGCCAAAAAGTTTGTTTGGGTTTTTTTGGTAACACATTACAGAAATAGCAACCTTAATGAGATGGAACACTGGTATGGAAAAAATAATGCACAGGTGTTTTTGTCTGTAGATTAATTAGAATAGAGACTGGCAAACTATGGCTAAGATGAAATTCCACTCACTGTCTATACTTGCAAATAAAGTTTTATTGAAATACATCCATGCCCATTTGTTTATGTATTATCTATGGCTGTTCTTGTACTACAATAGCAGAGCTGAATAATTGTGATAGAGATCACATGGTCCACAAAACAACATATTTACTATCTGGCAGGTTAAAAACAGAAAATATTTGCCAACTGGAACAAAAGGTTATACTCTATCCTAGGTTTCCAAATTAGGAAAGAAGCATTTAATTTTTATTTATTGACTATTTCTATTTTAAGGTATTATTTTGTTAGGTTTCATCACTAAATATCTTTGTAAGCTGCAGGGTCCTTAGCTTCACAGTGCATTATGATGTTACTGCAAGATTTGCATTTTGAGATGAGCTCTTTGCTCTATGACAAAAATGATGCACAGCTTTGCTGAGGCTATCAAGAGTTTCTAGTTTCAGACTGGCCTATGAAGTAGAAGTTCTGTCCTGGTGAAAACAAAACTAAGGGGGTATAAAAAGGAGGGGTTAAAACCTAAAAAAGAAAATGTATTTCCCAAAATCAAATACAGAATTTAACAGAAACATGTCAGCTAGTTTTCAGACCACTACATTCCCCATAATGTTGTAAAGGGCTGGGCTGCTGAACACTTTATCCATTTCTGAGTGTGTCCACTCTGCACAGGCCTAGCAGGGCTCTTGGGACCACCCTCATGGGCAGCAGTGGGCATGTGTGTCCCACAAGGGCAGTGAGGTCAATTCTAGAGCTTCCTCAGAGTTTGACTCAGCCATTAGCTGGTTCACTCAGGAAAGAACTGAACCTCAGGGTTTGGGTAGGTCCTTGCTTCTCAAAATGTGGTCCATAGTAACTTTTAGTATCTTATTAGAAATGCAGACTCTCAGGCCCCTTCCCAATCCCTCAACTTACTGAATAAAAATCTGCTTTTTAAGGAGATCATTAGGTGATCCGTATGTATAGTAAAGTCCTTTCTTGATATTCTCCACATTCCTGGGATCAGCCACAGGTATGTGGTAAACCATGAAACCAGAGAATTTGGCTGGCATATGTCACCTTCGTATTCACTAGTCTCTCATCCCGCTATTGAGCTATCCCTTTTGAATCTTCTTCCCACATCCTCAAACACATATGGACACTATCGCTTACACACAGTGAGCCACCCATCAATTCTTAACTCTCTTGTATCCCAAAGGTCTGGATCTCAGCTGTTACAGTTGGAAATCAATTAAATCAACAAATCTCTGTCGAAGCTGATGATAGCCAGAATATTACCCACCCTGGGGAGGTATCTGCACTTAACTTTTGAATTGAAACAATATAAGATAGTCCCTCTACTGCCCCAAAACAAAATAACTCCTTGCATATACCAAAACATTGATTCTGCTGCTGCTGCTGCTGCTGCTGCTAAGTCACTTTAGTCGTGTCCGACTCTGTGTGACCCCATAGACGGCAGCCCACCAGGCTCCACTATCCCTGGGATTCTCCAGGCAAGAATACTGGAGTGGGTTGCCATTTCCTTCTCCAATGCATGAAAGAGAAATACAATATTAGACATTCTCATAGACTAGGTTGACATGTTAGAATATTTTTAGAAAGAGTCTTCTTCTTTTTATTTTTTTAACTATTGTTGAATCATGACAATTCTTTAGGCCTTAGTACTCAAGTCACCTTCACTTTGATCCCTTCCCTTTCCTGAGTTTTCTAGAGTAAGAATCATTGAGTGGCTGAATGTCCTGGAAGATAGGGGTAGGTGGGGAAGGAAGCACTTCAGAGGGCTATCACCTTTTAGCCTTCCAACATTATTACTGTTTTCTGGGAACAAAAGAGAGCAAAATCTCCTGCCCTTCTCTCTCTAAATCTCCTTTCTGTTATATAATAGTCTCAGAATTTCTCTATTTTAGCACTGAGAGACAGATTTATCTCCTGCATTTTCATCTCAATATCTGTCTACTGACTCTTCCACAAGGCAATGATCCTTGCGCGAGGCATCAGAACTTTGCTCCAGAGTTTGTGAAGCATCCAGCAGTACTACTGCAGGCAGAAAGCATGTTCGCAAGTAAATGTTTAAGAACTTACAACAAATGGGAAAATATGATATTGCAATGACAGTGCTTTGTGGAGCCTCAACTGTATCTTCTAAATCATTCATGAAGATAGATATCAGAATATGAGCAGAATACAAGCTATAATTTTGGGAAATTGAACTGTTTAAGATTTATTATCTTTAATATTTGATTGTAAAGGATGAAAACTCATTTGACAATTTAAAATTAATCATCTTCTCAGAGCCTAAAATTATACTAGAGCAGGGCTATCCTGTAAAATTGAAATTATGGTGTGCTTTGAGTACCAGAATCAGTGCTCTTCCTTATTGCCTTAAAAATATTCACTATTTTCTGATATTAAAGTCAAATACAGTTCAAGAGAATGAGAAGGCAAGCTTGGAAGAAAATATTTGCAAAAGACACATCTGATAAAGAATCGTTATCAAAATATTCAAATAATTCTTAAATATCAACAATAAGAAAACAGATAACCTGATTTAAAAATGGGCCAGAGATAGACATCTCACCACAGAAAATATACATTTGGCAAATAAGCATATGAAAACGTGCTTCACATCATATATCATCAGAAAATGCAAATTGAAACAACACTGAAATATTGCTACACCTGTTAGAATGGCTGAAATTTAGAATACTGACAATGCAAAATGCTGGCAGGGATGTGGAGCAATAGTAACTCTCCCTCATTGCTGGTTGGTGGGTATGCAAAATGATATAGTCAGTTTTGAAGACAATTTGGTGATTTCTTATAAATCTAAACATACTCTTAGAATACAATCTAGCAATTGTGCCCCTTGGTATTTACTCAAAGGATTTGCAAACACATGACCCACACAAACTTGCACATGAATGTTTTTTGAAGTTTTACTTTTAAAAAATTTTTGAGTATAGTTGATTTATAACGTGTGTTCATTTCATGTGTATAGTAAAGTGAATGGCTTATATGGGAAAAGAATATAAAAGCTTTATTTTTTATTGCCCAAACTCAGAAGCAAACAAGATGTCCTTCAGTAGATGAATGGATATATAAACTGTGGTATACTTATTAAAAGGAATACTATTCAGTGCTAAAAACAAAAACAAAAACAAACCAGCTATCAAGCCATGGAAAGACATGGAGGAATCCTAAATGCATACTATTAAGTGAAAGGAGTCCATATTAGGACAGTGAAAACTTAGGGCTCTATGACACTATAATGATGAGCACATCATTTGTCCAAATCCTTAGTATGCACATTACCAAGAGGAAGCCCTAGAGTAAACTAAGGCTTTTGGGCAATTGTTTTGTGTTGATGTAGGGTCATCAGTGTTGACAAAGGCACCATTCTGGTGGGTGATGTGGATAATGAGGGAGAAGATACACATGTGGGAAAGGGGCATATGGGAAATTCTGTACCTTCCTCTTAATTTGCTGTGAAGTTAAAACTGCTCTAAAAAATAGTCTTTAAACAATAACAAAAAACCAAGAGACAGTCTTAACATCATAAAATATTTTTCAAATGTGATGCTTCCCTGGCGGCTCAGTGGTAAAGAATCTGCCTGCCAATGCAGAAGATGTGGGTTCAATCCCTGGGTCAGGAAGATCCCATGGAGAAGGAAATGGCAACCCCTTCCAGGACTCTTGTCTGGGAAATCCCATGGACGGAGGACCTGGTAGGTTACAGTCTATGGGGTTGCAAAGAGTCGGAAATGACTGAGCGACTAAACAAGGACAACAAAAATTAAAAGGAATACTATTCAGTGCTAAAAACAAAAACAAAAACAAACCAGCTATCAAGCCATGGAAAGACATGGAGGAATCCTAAATGCATACTATTAAGTGAAAGGAGTCCATATTAGGACAGTGAAAACTTAGGGCTCTATGACACTATAATGATGAGCACATCATTTGTCCAAATCCTTAGTATGCACATTACCAAGAGGAAGCCCTAGAGTAAACTAAGGCTTTTGGGCAATTGTTTTGTGTTGATGTAGGGTCATCAGTGTTGACAAAGGCACCATTCTGGTGGGTGATGTGGATAATGAGGGAGAAGATACACATGTGGGAAAGGGGCATATGGGAAATTCTGTACCTTCCTCTTAATTTGCTGTGAAGTTAAAACTGCTCTAAAAAATAGTCTTTAAACAATAACAAAAAACCAAGAGACAGTCTTAACATCATAAAATATTTTTCAAATGTGATGCTTCCCTGGCGGCTCAGTGGTAAAGAATCTGCCTGCCAATGCAGAAGATGTGGGTTCAATCCCTGGGTCAGGAAGATCCCATGGAGAAGGAAATGGCAACCCCTTCCAGGACTCTTGTCTGGGAAATCCCATGGACGGAGGACCTGGTAGGTTACAGTCTATGGGGTTGCAAAGAGTCGGAAATGACTGAGCGACTAAACAAGGACAACAAAGTCTGTCTACGGTGATTGAGGATTCTGCCAAAGCTACTGGGAAGTCATGTGAGAACCAGCTACTTTTACCCTCTTCCAAGACTGTAGCCCTAACCTCGTACAGTGTTCTGGAAAGGAGGAGCACGCACTTCTGAGGGAATTAGGTCACGTTGAGTACGAATATTTCATGGCCATTCCTGAATAATTAATTCAAAGTTCACAGAATGAGGTGAATGGGCAGGGATGCAGCGACGATGCTGCCGTCTGAATGGCACCTCTTTCTGCAGGGTCAGGGAGGGTGGTAGACTTACAGAGCCACATACCTGATCCAAGGCTCACAGGAACCAACCACTGGCATTGATGTCAGGGTTGGGAAGCACCCAATATGCAGACTGTAGCCTTGAAACAAAGGGAAATTTTGCCCTCATAAATTATTCTGGTTTTTATAAGTTATAGACTATAATATCTCTGCAAATAGGAAGGTGGTAAAAGAGGTCAGTGATTCTGCGCAGTTGTAATAATGACTTGCAAAATTAAGTTTTATACGTACTACTTTGTTGTTACATAAGAATAGTTGACAGCTGTCAGTTCATACTTCAGTTTTTTATGTGCAATCTGTTATTACTATATTTGTTGAGACATTTGTTCACATCTCTTTTGTAGTAAATCTT
Organism: Oreotragus oreotragus; assembly: GCA_006410675.1. Classification (NCBI taxonomy): domain Eukaryota; kingdom Metazoa; phylum Chordata; class Mammalia; order Artiodactyla; family Bovidae; genus Oreotragus; species Oreotragus oreotragus. The sequence goes on along the minus strand of SJYX01012838.1, from coordinate 687,483 downwards.
TATTACTTGATCCAGTTCAGAGTAATGTATTCTGGTTAATCAAATGTTGCAATAAGTAGAATGATCCCACATATCAACTTCGAAGTCATAAAAATCTCTGTGTGAGATTCTGTGCTTCAAATATAGGTATACTAAAATCGTGATACGGTATACATGGCTTTTCCAGGCTTCCTTGGTGGCAGAGTGGTAAAGAATCTGCCTCTCAATGCAGGAGACACAAGGGGCATGGGTTCGATCCCTGGGTTGGGAAGATCCTCTGGAGGAGGAAATAGCAACCTGCTCCAGTATTCTTCCCTGTAAAATTCCGTGGACAGAGGAGGCTGGTGGGCTACAGTCCATGGGGTAGCAAAGAGCAGATATGACTTAAGCAAACACACATATACAACATGGCTTATCCATTCCTAAGTATTAGAATGAAACATGCTATATGTAAATGAATGCTTCTATAGACTCAGAAATAATTATAGGATTTTAAAAACTCTTGATTATCAATATATTAGTGCTAAATTTCATTATATGGTAGATTAAGAAAAACGCTAGTTAACTGAGTTATTATTAACTGAATCTGAACTAAAAGTTCACTGTACTCACCAGAAATTCTTGGAAATAGGAATTAGCTACTTTCTATTTGAAGAAATTCTTTTCAGCAGAGTCCCTTTAGGCAAAAAATGTTTGATACTTTGAAATCGAATAATTTTGAATAGTGTAGAGAGAGTTTTCAGAGATTAAAATAATCATGGAAACAATCAGTATTCTATTTGTTTTAGTTAGAAATGTTCTGAACTTATGGCAGTCTTGGCCACCCCTTTGTTGACCTCATTAAATAGATAACTCACCCAAGGAAAATGTGATCTTTTGAGATGAGCTATTCCACACTTTGTGTCCAGGGGCCGGAGACTGAGCCATACACCAGATGGTCAGGTTGTTTGAGTGGGCTGGTTCATCATCATATACACTTGTCAAAACAGACTTCAGTTCCCAAAATCCATCTTTGTCTTTTCTTTTTTCACTAGTGGTATACATTTCTACAAGACAGATAAGAACAAGGTTTGTCACCAACATTTCCCATATGAGCCATAAAATGATGCCAGGGCATGGCTGGAGACAGTTCAGCTTACAGTGGTGGTGTACAGGTGGTCAAACTGAAGCTCTTGTCCATTTGTCTGGCAGGCCTGGAATTAAACTGAACTGTTTTGTTCAATCTCCTACATGGCATTGATCCATGGTCAAGGTGTGGAATATATTGGTTAAAGGTGTTGCTCTGTTTATAACCAGGGGTCTAGTGGGTCTGGGGGCAAGTTTCCCCAGCTCATCAGCATTGCTGATAACAGTGAGATTGATTTGTCCCTGGCCTGAGTGAGATCCTGGGAGGTCTCTTCTGTGGAGAGTGGGTAGTAGCAAGAATACACCTAAGTGACCAGAAAAATATAAAACAACCTCAGCTGAGACTCCATTTTGGGTCCTCCACTTTGAGGTGCTGTGAATGTGTACATGGGGTGGATGGTGGCTCAGATGGTAAAGAAAGTGAAAGTGAGGTCGCTCAGTCATGTCTGACTCTTTGCGACCCCGTGGACTGTAGCCCACCAGGCTCCTCTGTCCATGGGATTCTCCAGGCAAGAATACTGGAGTGGGTTGCCATTTCCTTCTCCAATGCATGAAAGTGAAAGTGAAGTTGCTCAGTCGTGTCCTACTTTTAGCGACCCCATGGACTACAGCCTGCCGGGCTCCTCCAGCCATGGGATTTTCCAGGCAAGAGTACTGGAGTGGGGTGCCATTGCCTCCTCCGTCCGTATCCTTACTTTAAGGATATTGTTGCTAGATTATATCTTTTTCCTGAAATAGCTGTTATTTATTTATAACACTGTATGTTATTTATAACACTGTCATTTGGGGTCCTGTGAGTCTTTAGAAATAGAATCCTGTTTAACTGCCACTGTTGGTGGCAAATAGCATACATGGCAGCAGGACATGAATGTAGAACTCTTTGTCCCTATAGGTCAGAACTTTTGTTTCATAGCTTCTTGACACTGAAGGTTCTAAATGCTAATTCTAAAGTTAGCACTTGCCAAAGTAGTAACTACATGCAGTTGTGTGCTGGTAAAATTCTGGCCACAGTGCCTGGCCTCACGGTTGTAAGGATAATGACCTTCTAACATATCTATGATGAACAAATCTACAATGACCCTTAACAGGTATTTGCAGGATTGCATCCTATCATTATTGTGGGAGAATTGTTTTTAAAGTGATCCAGTAACAAAACCAGTAATTCAACATGAGTCAAAAGTGAAGTGAAGTCGCTCAGTCGTGTCCGACTCTTTGCGACCTCATGGACTGTAGCCTACCAGGCTCCTCTGTCCATGGGATTTTCCAGGCAATAGTCCTGGAGTGGATTGCCACTGCCTTCTCCAGGGGATCTTCCCAACCCAGAGATCGAACATGGGTCTCCCGCATTGTAGACAGACGCTTTACCGCCTGAGCCACCAGGGAGGTAAATAGATCAATAAAATCATTCATCAACAAAGACCTAAATCCTTATCAATTAAAGATAATGCAGAAAGAAATATGTGACTGCTACTGCTGAAAATATATTGAGCTTTGAGGAAAAATGACTCTGGAGAAAGGAGAAGGCCCATTGTCCCAGGCAGGAGATGGCCCAGATCGTTCTGGCAGCGTCTATCGTGTTTACCATGAAAACATGGCTTTGTACTTTCTCACCTGAGCTTGTCTCCATGTATGTCCTGCTCCAGGAACTTTTAATCCTCCCGATGAACATGTTCCTTGTTATAGAGCCAAGTTATTTACATATACTTCCTTCAATCCTCCACCCCACCCTACCCAGATCCTTGCAAGGAAAAATAGAAATTATTTGTTTGTTGATTTAAGGTAGTGATGCTAAGTTAATTGGAACTAAATGACATGATTAATACATGTACGTTGAATTAAGCTTGCTTGCTCTCATAGAAGAGATCTGCATTCATGAACAGTTAAATAACAGTACTGTTCGTATGTGAATGGACCAAGTCAACGGTATTTCTTGTATTCTGGGAAATACCTCCGTGCCCCTTGGAGGAGCCAGATGAGGTGTCAGAAAATACCGTTTGGTAGGCAAGATGATGTTTTTCTTGGAATAAGAATTGTTCTTAAATGCCAAGATCAACCTAGGCAGTTGCAACTTCTATTTGTTTCCTTTCTTTCTTTGCCAAACCCACTTCCATTGACTGATTTCCTTACCTTCTCTTTCACCTTGAGGAGAGCTCCTCTGAATAAACCAGGTGAGGTTTGCTGTGGGAAATACATTCCTCAGTGAGCAGGTAAAAATTCTCTGGGGTTAGAGACAGAATATGGAAAGAATTATTTGCCAGTTCAGAAGAAACTGGTGCCCCATACATCTCCACTGGGCCTCAGATGAGGCAAATTGGCACAAAATTACTTTTTCCATTTTTATTACTTTTAAATTTATTTATTGGTGGAACTCCCCAGACCAGGGATTGAAGCTGCGCCCCCTGCAGTTAAAGCATAAAGTCTTAACCACTGGACCATCAGGGAAGTCCTTTCCACTTTTAAGAAGGCAGTGTTGACCTTTAAGAGGTTGCTTAGAATGTGAACTATAAATAGGCAATCGCTTATAGCTATGTTACAAATTAATAGCTAGAATTCAAGGTCAATTTAAGAAGAATCTAGAACTATACTAATGTTGCAAATCTGGATTCTGAGTTCCGGAAAAGGAAGATTACGTCTCTATATAGGCAGAATAAAACAGCATAAATGGAAACCAAAGAAAAGGAAGAAGTTATAACAGGCAGAGGCCAGGGAAGCGTATTCTGTCAGACCAAAAGCTAAAAGAGACTCAGATTTTTGTTCCTCAAATAATGTAAAGCACTGTTTGCAGCAACAACTACAGAAACCATTTAATATAAATATTTCACTTTTGACTTGTAAAGAGTTTACCTAATTAATTTTTTATCATCTTAATAATGCTAGAGGCTAGGTAGGACCCACTCTATTACTGCCATTTGACAGATGGGGAAGTCAGGGCACAGAATCACTGAATGGTTAAAGGGAGTGGAATGTAGCTGATGATAAAACTGGAGGTGTTACCTTAATCTCAGTAAAAGATACTTCCTGGTAAAACACGTTGCATTAAAATAAGAAACAAGTAGAAGAGCAGATAGCTTATGTTACAAAACCAGGGAGTTTAGCAGTAGGGTTAGTTTAGTATTATTTTTTCTCTCAGCACTGGTTGTTTTCATGAGATGGTGGTTTCTTCAAGATCCTAGTGAAAATATGCAGTAAGGTATTATCTGATCTTCATTATTTTATCTGAGACACTAGAAAATTATAATCCTTTTAATAGTTTTGTTTTCTTGTCAAGAGATATGTATATTTTACATGTGGCCAGCCCTAACTTTTTAATTCTCAGATGTTTTTCACAGTTGATGAATATGCTTAGTTAATTAGTAAAGAACTGTTACCTATATGTAATGCTTGGTGTGCCAATTCCCCCGCAGACTAGTTATGCCCAAAGAGTTTGGTTTTGAGCAGAGCTGAGAAACCAAATCTAAGAATAATACTAGGTCCCATCTTTCTGGTGAGATCCCACCAAGGTGCAAATGAACATCCCTCAGAACATCACTATAAAACCCCCAAGGAAATACTGAGACTTTCAGAGGATGTTATTTGTTGCATCCAAAATGGTAGATAGCAAATAATAAAGCCCCAGATTTCTCACTCATTCAGCACTTAATAGGGATGCAGCCACATGGCAGGAATGCAGATTCATGAAATTCTGTCTCTTTCTGTCTTAAAAGCAAACGTAGGTCTCCTGAAATATATTCTTGTTAAGTAAAAGAAAGAGAATTCAGTTTATTTAATCCAACAAAATGCCAAGACAGACTTTATCTAGGTGACTAGTGTAGGATCTATAATGAAAAAAATGTTTTAAAAATGTGTAAAGGTTTGTATTAATGTCAATACCTTTATCCCCTCTCATGATTCATTTTCTCTATGTTCATCTAGTCTACCAAAAGATGATGATATGGTAATATCAGGAAGGAGTAGGAGTTCCATTATTTTATAAAGGCAACTGGCTCACTAAAGAAATCTCTTGTTAACTCAATAAAAATATTTAAAATATTTCAATGGCACCCCACCTCAGTACTCTTGCCTGGAAAATCCAATGGACAGAGTAGCCTGGTGGGCTGCAGTCCATGGGGTCGCTAACAGTCAGACAGACTGAGCGACTTCACTTTCACTTTTCTCTTTCATGCATTGGAGAAGGAAATGGCAACCCACTCCAGTATTCTTGCCTGGAGAATCCCAGGGATGGGGGAGCCTGGTGGGCTGCTGTCTATGGGGTCACACAGAGTCGGACACGACTGAAGTGACTCAGCAGCAAATTTTCTAAATTCATTTTTCATGGAATGATTCAGGTTTCAAATATTCTATACTATCTCCAGACAGTGTTCTAAGATTTTGCTTAGGAATATGGTTCTTGTCCTGAAACTCCTCTGGTCTCTAAAATTGAAAAACTTCAGACTAAACTAGTTCAAACTGAAGTCAAACATGTTATGAAATGTCAAGCATATGTGATTTCGCTGAGCAAGCCAAGTTGTATTTCTTTGTTAACTTTCAAAGGATTAAGAAGAAAAACATGTCAGATTTGAAAAAAAAAAAGAAATAAATATGAACAAGAGTTTATGTTCACATGCATACAAACACGTGCACACACACACCTTTCTCTGCTGAGGAGTCAAAATCATTCACTCACTCAGTGTGAGTCTGTTTATGAAGTATTCACGAAACAAGCAAATTATTGGTTTCTCCAGCACATTATTCTAAGTACATATGGTATAAGTGAGTAATACTGCAAAGAATTATGTAGAAAGTGCCAAAAAGCATTTGGAGAGTTCTGTGGGAGTGCAGAGAAGGATGAAATCTGGGAACAACTTGGCACAATTATATTTTGTGGACAGCGAAGCATCAGGCCTGGAAGCTATAGGTGGAGAGCACTGGGAAATTCACAAAAGATGGGCAATGGATTGGTTCATGGACTTGGGTGTGAGTTGGGGATGTTGGAAGCAGAGGTTGGAGCAAGATGAGATTGACGAGTCAGGAAAAATGAATCCAAATCTAGCTGTAATACTGATCATTCCTTTAGTTCCACAGATGAAACACTGAAATGGTGACCATTTGTAAATGGTCCCATATTCAGTGTGGTTAAGTTTGGACAGGACCTTTTCCAAAGGACTTTTCACAGAATCAGTTTGAAAATATTTAGCTTATTAGTCTAGAAAGAAAAATCCTTAAAGAAAATTTCCCCTATTTGTTTACCAACTCCTCATTTTTATTTGGAGTTTCTCCAGGCCCCACACATTTACTTTTCACTTGAAATTTGACTTTTAGTCTCTACATGTTTTCTATTCTACTGTTTCTGTATTTTCTTCCTGTCACTCAAGGTTTTTCCTCCTATGGATATCTTTAAAATGTGCTTGTCTCCTCTTAGTAGGTTTTCCTTCTAAAATCTGTCTATCTATCTGTAGATTTATATTTTTTGCTTAAGTTGTGATTATCCCTTTATTTCACTTCAGCTGAAAGTAGAAGCCAACAGATTTCAGCTTTTCCAATTCTAGTTACATAATATAGGAGAAATCAACCCCAAATTTGCTATATTTCTCTAAATTGCAGGAGAGGTATCCTTTTATTTAATCTTCCCCGTTTGCAAGTTCTCTGACTTTTCTACTGACTTTATTTATAACACCAATAGTTTCCAACCAACAATGGAGACTTCACGGCCTGACAACTGGACAAAATATTTGAAACCACAGACATCCTCAAGGCATGTGGTTTCTTTGTCCATTTTTCACCCTTCTCGTGTCTTAAATCTTCTTTGTTTGAGATGAGAAGCCAGATGATCTAGTCTTCTGGAAACAACTAAGACTTGTAGGTGCTTGATTTATTGTTTTACTTCATAACATTTGCCAGGGACAACTTTTTTTGGTGGTGGAAGGAGGAGGAGAAAAGGTCCGCATTTATTGCAGAAAAACCCTACAGGTAGGGGCACACCCATGTAGAAACAAGGCTTCCCTGGAAGTGGGAGGGGACAGGAAGTGGAGGTGCCCTCCTCCCGGTGGCAGCAGGCAGCTAACAACCTTTCAACGTGGTAGGAGCACTCCCTGCATAGGAACCCTCAGAGACCAGTCCCAAGCCTTGCTTGCCGGTAAGTACCCACTTGGGGCTGGATGGTGCTTCCAAATTGCTCAGGGTGGCAAAGCTTGATGGATAAGGTTCTCAGTCATTTAAAAAATGATCTAAGAGAGGGCAGTCAGGCTCTTTTAAAAATGTACCATAACTTTCCATGTGTTAATTTATCCTTAAAATGGGGGTCCCTACACCAAATATCTGGAGGAAGTTGCCATCAGGAAGATTTCATCTACTGTTGGGTTTGCAGGTGATGGTGCTGGGAAAGGTGGAGTGTGGTGAGCTGCTTGCTGAGGTCACCCCGACACAACCAGGCTGTGGAGAGGAACTCCCCTGCTCTCTCCTCCAGGTATGCGAGCTCCTGCTGCTGAAAGCAGCTAAGCCTGCTGTTTGGAGTTCTTAGAATCCCAGCCCTCAAGGAACCTCTCTAGGGGCAAGCTGACTTTACACTGGGAACTGTATTTCCCAGACCCTGGCAGGATTTGTAGCTTCTGGACTGACTTCTGCATCTGTTCAGAGGAACAGCGAGTCTCTCCTCCATTAGCATCAGTCTCTGTTTGCTTCTGCCCACACTGAGGGATACCCAGTGAGGCCCTCACTCTGCCATCCTGGACAGCCTGAACCCTGAGGCTGCTCCTCCTGCCTCCAAAGTGCATCACACAGGTCTCTGGGAGCACCGAAGCAGTGGAAGCAGCCAGGAGAAGAATCAAGAGAATACCTGAAATTCTCAGTATTCGAAAACACCTGTGGTGCTGGTTGAGGTACTGAACACCGAGCTCCCTGGAAAGCTTTGTATTAATAATTGCTTCACCGAGTTATCCTGTCTTCTGGCCCAGCCAAGGAGGGATCAGCACGTATCCGGGTCATGGAGGGAAGGTACAGGAGAGCCTCAAAGGCCATTTTGCTTGGCTCTGACTCATCCTGACTCTCCAGTGAAGCAGAAAGGAGGAAACATCACACCACCCAGGTGTGGCCAGGCTTTGACCACTATTGCAAATCCCTGAGAGCCACCCCGTCCCTTCCCAAGTACGCTTTTAGCTTTAGAGACTTCTGGCTCAAGGAAAGCTGTCAAGAAGAGACAGGATGAGGCGGGAGGAGGAGGAAGAGGACGGAAACAGGATGAAGGCGAAAGGGCCCTTGGAAGTGAAGGAGGAGGAGGAGATCAGCGAGACGCGAGACCCGGCAGCCCCTTTTGCCGGTGCCACGCCCACCCCGGTGCCCCACAAGGGGACTCGGTTTTCTGAGGCCTGGGAGTATTTCCACTTGGCCCCTGCCCGTGCCGGGCACCACCCCAACCAATATGCCACCTGCCGCCTGTGTGGCAGGCAGGTGAGCCGGGGCCCTGGGGTTAACGTGGGCACCACAGCCCTGTGGAAGCATCTGAAAAGCATGCACAGAGACGCGCTGGAGAAGAGCGGCCACGCTCAAGCCGGGCAGCGCCAGGAGCCCAGGCCTCAAGGGTCGCAGCTCCCCACGGGTGTGGAGGGCGACTGGGCCAGGCTCCTGGAGCAGGTGGGGGCCCTGGCTCTGTGGGCCAGCCAAAGAGAAAAGGAGCTTCTGAGGAGGGAGCGGGTGGTGGAATGGCGGGAGCGGGCTGTGGAGAGGCGGGAACGAGCCCTGGAGGAGGTGGAAAGGGCCATCCTGGAGATGCGGCGGAAGGGGAGGGCTGAGAAGGAGGCCTGCCAGAGAGAGAAAGACCAGTCCGGGGCAGCGCACCCCTTTCACTTTGTTTAAACTGGGGCTTGGGAGAAATTTATTCTGAAAACACTGGCTTTAGACCCATAGCAAAAAAAGTTGTTTTAGTTCCAGCTTACATATACAGCAGAGTAGCTTGCTAGGATTTTGTTTTTAAGAGAAAGAATAGTATGGGTTAATCTCAGCAGGTCTGAATTGGCCAAATGCTTATCTTATCTTAGGTTCCTTAGAACAGTACTCACCAAAACTTTAAAATATACTAACCATGGGTCTGTGAGATATTTGGGGGCAGAATGTACCAGCCTGTCAGCCTCAATGAGTGAAAATAATGGAATTTATGCCTAGCACTTGGTTTTGGTGGAGCTGAAGGTTTGGATGGTTGAGACTGGATGGGTGGCTGGAATATGCCTTTGTGGCCAGCTCATTCTGGAGACCCCACAATGAGCAGAGCTCAGACTTCCTGGGACAGAGGTGTTTGTACACATTCTGGTGTTGATTTAAGAACTGGATGTAAAGCTGATTCTGTGGGACCCAGCAGTGGAAGGAAAAATAAACGTGGGCCTGAGATCTCCAGGCTCTTTCAATGTATATCTTTCTCCCATTATTACAATCTTATATTAAAACTGTTTTATCAGAATAGCCCATCTTAATCCTGTAAGTCTTTCTAGCAATCTAACAGATCAGTAATTAATGGATAATTATCACAGAGAATTAAAGACTTTCCAACTCACTTGAATTAAGCATTAAGAATAGAGCATATAAAAATTTGTTCATAAATATTTTAAAAATGTAATTTGATTTCATATTAAGCTTTGTTAAAGGAGGAGTTTGTGAGGAGGAGGTGAAAGAAACTCAGAAAGAAAAAGAAAAAGGTGGAGAGATGGGCTATATAAGGAGAAAGAACGAAGAGAGGCAAAAAACTGAAAAAGGGATAGAGAAGTAACGTGAAGATGAGAAAGACAGCTCCCCAGAGAAGGTTCACCATGCCAAGGTAAGAGACCTTGACTGTCTGGGAGAATGAAGGACAGAACATTTTCTTCACTTCTGAGGTCAGTTTTAATTAGTAACGTTGCTTTTGTTTTGTATCCACAGACCACACAGATCACTCATTCATTCAAGCAGTAGGTTTCAGATTATACACCTCAGATTATTGGCATTACACCTACATGCCAATGCTTTGTTCTCCAAATTTTAGAAAGCTGTCCATCTTTAAGTATTCAGAGATGTTTTGAAAAAAAAAAAAAAAAAGGAATCCAGCAGTCCATAAGGAGAGGTAAATTCCCTGGGCTGCTGAGAACATGTTTAAAATGTTAACACAGGATTTGAATAAGATCAAACTGGAAACCACTCTGGCTTTTGTGCTGGAGCTGACTTGTTTTGGATGATTCCTATTAAACCTTATTATTTACATATATTTAAAACTGGGTTGGGAGTGGGAAGGAGGGTATGNCCATAAGGAGAGGTAAATTCCCTGGGCTGCAGAGAACATGTTTAAAATGTTAACACAGGATTTGAATAAGATCAAACTGGAAACCACTCTGGCTTTTGTGCTGGAGCTGACTTGTTTTGGATGATTCCTATTAAACCTTATTATTTACATATATTTAAAACTGGGTTGGGAGTGGGAAGGAGGGTATGGTGAGAGATGCAGAAGACAAGTGGAGACTAAACCAGTATCTCATTTTGTAGATAGCATGAGTGCTTTCAGTCACTCATCTCCCTAAAGCAGACAAGATGTTGGTATAATAATGGCATCTTGCCTCATTCAGTCCTTACCTATGTGGTTCTTATTCTACTGCTTGTTCTTAGACTTGTCAGGAGCTTGAACAGCTGTATCTTGTCTTCCTTGTGAGCCATTTGTGGAAAAGACACAAGTCCAAACACCAGACTTGTGAAAAACCCACACTGTATAGCAGTCTTATAATTCCCTCTTTTTCTAGAAATGTGCCTGATATTAAAGCTTTCACTTCCCATGTGGTTTCCCCCAAAAAAGTGTGTTGCCCCTTGAGGACTGTCTCCACCTGTGGTGAAAGCTCAGGGCTCACTGCTGCAAATGATGGTGGCAGCTGGTCATCACCTGGCTGGAGATCCAGGAGCCTTATTATGCCACAAAGAGCTAGAGGAAAAAAGAGGCTGCAATATCTAAAACACACACACACACAGGAATAGAGTTTAAGAAGGACAAGAAATCTGCAGAAACTCAAGTTTTGTAAAATCAAAATTAAATAAACACAATCAAATTCTGTAAATAGCTAATGGAGCTCACCTGCTGAACTCTGATGTTTGGTTTTAAGATTACAGTGTCTTTTTTCCATGAGTCTTATTCTTTTAACCTCTCTTCCTTTTTAAGGCATTTTAATCCCATTTGCTGTTTCATGTGAAGTAGTTTTTTGTTTGTTTTCGAGTTTTCTCGCTAAATTTTATAAAACATGATAGAGAGGGACAAGGAGAGGACCCCATGGCGATGGTCAAGTAAAAGCACAGGCAGCAGAAAGAGACCCATGCGGAAAGGGACATCGTGGAAGACTGCCCTGCTGAGTCGTTTTCCTGTGTCTCTCCTGTGTCTTCTTTTGCTGCATTATCAGAGTGGATATAGAGGGCTGTGGGCTGTGTTGACAGGCTCTTCAGCCCATTATCTTCTGCTCTAGAGCAAAAATCTGCTACATGGGTTGGGGGTGGAGGTAGGTGTTAAAGTTTAGACTAAAGACTCCCTTTCTTTCCATGGAGCTGTGGCAGCAAGGCTGTGTGCCATATTGGGGGCCCTGGCAAAGCCAAGCCCTTGGACACATCCAAGAACACGACATCCATAGGGGATGTGACAATGTCACTGTCACTCTCTAGCAGGTCTAAGCCTGAAAGGCTTCAGTGTTAGAATAATCAGGGGACTTTTCTCTTCTACAGGAAAACTAAATTAACCATACAGTTCATAACTTTAACTGGTGACACTGGAAGACATAGTTCAAATCCCTGTTGCTCTAACACAGGGCTGCTGGTGTAGTGAACGTGTAGTACCTAGTAAGGCATTCCATAGGTGCATGGTAATTTCTAAGAGAGGAAGGAATGGGGATAGCAAATTACCATTACTGAGCACTTGTGGTTGCCAGATGGTAGATACTTTGCATAGGGTTCCCTCATTTGGTCCTTAGGTCACCATTGTGAGGTTGGAATCATTGTCCCTGTTCACTGATGAGGAACCTCAGAATCTGAGGTCTAAGGCCCAGAATTAATAGTGATAAAGGAGAATTCAGACCAAGATCTATCAAATTCCACAATCTATATTCTGCTATTTCATTATTTTCCACTGTCTCTGAGAATCAGTCACACAGTAGATTTATAAATATACATGCAGAGAAAGGAATAAGTGAAAGAGAGTGAGGGCATGATAAATAGTGGCAGGGAAAAAAGACTTTTCTGAGACATTGGCTCTGTGCTGTTTACTCGTTACTGTGGATAAATCTAATGTACCTAAGAAGCCAACATAATATTTATTATGATCCTGGCTTTAGAAATGAGTTAGTTGAGACACATAGAGCTTAACTACCTGAGGCTATCTTGCTGGTAANACACACACACACACAGGAATAGAGTTTAAGAAGGACAAGAAATCTGCAGAAACTCAAGTTTTGTAAAATCAAAATTAAATAAACACAATCAAATTCTGTAAATAGCTAATGGAGCTCACCTGCTGAACTCTGATGTTTGGTTTTAAGATTACAGTGTCTTTTTTCCATGAGTCTTATTCTTTTAACCTCTCTTCCTTTTTAAGGCATTTTAATCCCATTTGCTGTTTCATGTGAAGTAGTTTTTTGTTTGTTTTCGAGTTTTCTCGCTAAATTTTATAAAACATGATAGAGAGGGACAAGGAGAGGACCCCATGGCGATGGTCAAGTAAAAGCACAGGCAGCAGAAAGAGACCCATGCGGAAAGGGACATCGTGGAAGACTGCCCTGCTGAGTCGTTTTCCTGTGTCTCTCCTGTGTCTTCTTTTGCTGCATTATCAGAGTGGATATAGAGGGCTGTGGGCTGTGTTGACAGGCTCTTCAGCCCATTATCTTCTGCTCTAGAGCAAAAATCTGCTACATGGGTTGGGGGTGGAGGTAGGTGTTAAAGTTTAGACTAAAGACTCCCTTTCTTTCCATGGAGCTGTGGCAGCAAGGCTGTGTGCCATATTGGGGGCCCTGGCAAAGCCAAGCCCTTGGACACATCCAAGAACACGACATCCATAGGGGATGTGACAATGTCACTGTCACTCTCTAGCAGGTCTAAGCCTGAAAGGCTTCAGTGTTAGAATAATCAGGGGACTTTTCTCTTCTACAGGAAAACTAAATTAACCATACAGTTCATAACTTTAACTGGTGACACTGGAAGACATAGTTCAAATCCCTGTTGCTCTAACACAGGGCTGCTGGTGTAGTGAACGTGTAGTACCTAGTAAGGCATTCCATAGGTGCATGGTAATTTCTAAGAGAGGAAGGAATGGGGATAGCAAATTACCATTACTGAGCACTTGTGGTTGCCAGATGGTAGATACTTTGCATAGGGTTCCCTCATTTGGTCCTTAGGTCACCATTGTGAGGTTGGAATCATTGTCCCTGTTCACTGATGAGGAACCTCAGAATCTGAGGTCTAAGGCCCAGAATTAATAGTGATAAAGGAGAATTCAGACCAAGATCTATCAAATTCCACAATCTATATTCTGCTATTTCATTATTTTCCACTGTCTCTGAGAATCAGTCACACAGTAGATTTATAAATATACATGCAGAGAAAGGAATAAGTGAAAGAGAGTGAGGGCATGATAAATAGTGGCAGGGAAAAAAGACTTTTCTGAGACATTGGCTCTGTGCTGTTTACTCGTTACTGTGGATAAATCTAATGTACCTAAGAAGCCAACATAATATTTATTATGATCCTGGCTTTAGAAATGAGTTAGTTGAGACACATAGAGCTTAACTACCTGAGGCTATCTTGCTGGTAAGTGGTCGAATCATTTCTATTGGCCTCTGAAGCATGATCTCCTTGCTATGCAGTCCTGCCTGGGTATGGGCATGCTAAATTCTCATCCTAGTTTTGCCTTTTGTTAGTGGCTTAGCCAGTGGTTTAGACTCTCTAGGCCCAAGTTTCTCATCTGTGATTTGACAGATCTCTACCTATTTCAGAGGCTTATTGGGAGTATCACATGGTAAAAGTATGTCAAAGGGCTTTGAAGAGTTAATATGCTGTTAAAAATACAATGAGGATTATAAGAATATCAGAGTGAGAAATTACTAATGTTTGGCAAGGTCTTAAAAGATCCATAAACAAGCTGTGTCCTGCAGCTGATTATGTGGAGTTGTGAGAGATTATTCACTAATTCCCCAGGAAGGAACATTCTCTGGTTTTTCTAGTTAGTGCCTAGAGAAGTATGGGTACAGAGAGAAAATCTGATGACACATAAGACAAAGTCCTTTTCTTAAAAACTGAAATTCTTGGATCCAATCTTGTGATTGGAAAGTTGGGAAAGCTGGTGTAGGAAATGAATTGGAACAATAAATGGACTGAGTCCACATTACCTGCAAACATTGGCCCAAGAAACTACAGAAAAATCCTCATAAGAAACAAAAAACACCTACCAAACATTATATCATGAGATTATGTCTTTTATTTAAACTACTGAAATGAAATACACTAATAAACTTGAAAATTAATTGTGGCAGAACCAAAAAATGGAAACCTTTTCTATGTACTCAGGATTACAAAAACAATCTAAGAGGCCCATCCATAAAATCAACAAAAGATACAAAGACTTGGATAATACACTCATCTAAAATCATACCACAGAGCCTGAGCTATGATTTATATGCAGCTGTCAAATTATATGACTGATATTCAGTGAAAATATGACAAGATATCATAAGTTATTTAATATTCTTGGGGCTAGAAGAAACTAGGAGTATAATTTTCTCTAATCCCATTTAATAGGACATGTTTGAAAATTAATGGAGAATATTCATTTTACTTCAGGTTTTGGAAAGTTTGAATGAAGTCATAATGTCACAAGACAGCTGAGTAACAAAACATAATAGTCAATGAAAATGCTTATAAGCACTCTATATCAAGTAATGAACTAAAAACTTTTCACATATTAATTTGTTCCATTCTTAAAAACAACATGCTGTTAAGACACTTCAGTCGTGTCCGACTCTGTGACCCTATGGACTGTAGCCCGCCAGGTTCCTCTGTCCATGGGATTCTCCAGGCAAGAATACTGAAGTGGGTTGCCATTCCCTTCTCCAGAGGACCTTCCTGACCCGGGGATTGAACCCGTGTCTCTTGCATCTCCTGCATTAACAATCAGGTTCTTTACCACTAATGGCACCAGGGAAGCCATCTTAAAAACAACAACAATATGCAAAAACTCTCCTCATCCCCTTCATATAGATGGGAAACCTGACCACAAAGATGTAATAATTAGCACAAGGTCACAGCCAATAGGAAGAGCTGAAAAGTGAGACCAGATCCCAAAGACTAGAGGCTGGGAACTCCCGACAAGAAATTCAAGTCAGATTCCAATTTCCTTTTCCTCCTGCCCTTCCTATATTGCCTAAAAATAGCCAGCATTATGAAGAAGTTCAGATGGGTACATTTCCTCTTATCACTTAAAAATAAAAACACTGGGAAAGCTGATATTGGAAATGAATTAGAACAAATTAATGTCAGCTGAGCAAAACCTCATCCTTACACTCTTATTCACACTGCTTTCCACCCTACTTTTCCTTCACTGTCTACTTCAATTTTTAGTCAACAGAAATTGAAACAACTGAGACAACTTTTCCAGGAAATTTAAGGACTAAGGATCACAAGAACATATGTTCTGACAGCCCTACGGCAGAAAATGAGGATTCCCTTTTGGTTTCTAGAATCAACTTCAGTTCAGTTCAGTCGCTCAGTCGGGTCCAACTCTTTGCGACCCCATGAACCGCAGCATGCCAGGCCTCCCTGTACATTACCAACTCCTGGAGTTTACCCAGACTCATGTCCATTGAGTCAGTGATGCCATCCAACCATCTCATCCTCTGTCATCCCCTTCTCCTGCCCTCAATCTTTTCCAGCATCAAGGTCTTTTCCAGTGAGTCAGTTCTTCGCATGAGGTGGCCAAAGTATTGGAGTTTCAGCTTCAGCAGCAGTCCTTCCAAAGAATATTCAGGACTGATTTCCTTTAGGATTGACTGGTTGGATGTCCTTGGGAGATTTCCTGGAGAAAGGGACTCTCAAAAGTCTTCAACACCACAGTTCAAAAGCATCAGTTCTTCAGCACTGGCTTTCTTTATAGTCCAACTCATATCCATACATGACTACTGGAAAAGCCATAGCCTTGACTAGACGGACGTCCCTTTGTTGGCCAAGTAATGTCTCTGCTTTATAATGTGCTGTCTAGGTTGGTCATAACTTTCCTTCCAAGGAGTAAGTGTCTTTTAATTTCATGGCTGCAATCACCATCTGCAGTGATTTTGGAGCCCCCCAAAATAAAGTCTGCCACCATTTCCACTGTTTCCCCATCTATTTGTCAGGAAGTGATGGGACCAGATGCCATGATCTTAGTTTTCTGAATGTTGAGCTTTAAGCCAACTTTTTCACTCTCCACTTTCACTTTCAAGAGGCTCTTTAGTTCTTCTTCACTTTCTGCAATAAGGGTGGTGTCATCTGCATATCTGAGGTTATTGGTATTTCTGGCAATCTTGATTCCAGCTTGTGCTTCCAGCCCAGCAGTTCTCACGATACTCTACATAGAAGTTAAATAAGCAGGGTGACAATATACAGCCTTGATGAATCAAATTAGCCTTTATTCCTATCAGAAATTAATTGGATTAAGATCAGGTCCTTTGAGAAAACATTCTGAGCACTGAGGCAAATGAACACACCTTTACATATTATACTGTCAATTTTCAAAGGCTTTAATGTGACTCACCTCTCCAATAACATCCATGGAGTTATTTTCCACAATCATGGGGATTTCCGGCTTAGCTTAAAGGCAAATAAAACTGTTAGTGGTCCTGAATGATATCCTGCCTGGTCACTGTGTGTGTGTGTGTGTGTGTGTGTGTGTGTATGCGCATGTGCATGCGTGTGTGAAAAATTAATAACTCATCAGATATTCATTAAACTCCCACTGTGTTCCAGCAGTATATTAGATGCCAAGGAAGCAAAGGTGGATACATATTCATTGAGAAATTTACATTTACATGGAAAATGCATGTACAAAAACTAGAAATTAGAATTGATATAAGAACGGTTATTAGGGACATGTAGTATTTGAAGAAAGCTTCTAACCCAATCTTGGGGAATAAGAGGAGGCTTTTGGAAGAGGGAACATTTGATGTTTTAAAGATGATTATGGTTGAGAGGTGAAAAGGGCCTTCCCAGGTGGCTTAGTGGTAAAGAATCTACCTGTCAATGCAGGAGATGAGGGTTTGATCCCTGAGTCAGGAAGATTTCCTGGAGAAAGAAATAGCAATCCACTCCAGTATCCTTGCCTGGGAAATCCCACAGACAGAGGAACCTGGTAGGCTACGGTCCATGGGGCTGCAAAAACGGTTGGGCATGACTTAGCAACTAAACTGCAACAGGAAGAGCAGGTGAAAGTAGGAATGTGAGGGAGGGGAGGGAACAGGCAGTGGGCAGAGAAAAGAGGAACAGTATGTGCCCACAGGTCTAGAGATAAAGCGTAAGTTAAGGCCCCTGAAGGGAACTGGAAAAACACCTGGTTCTTATTTAGTTGCTTGGCATGAGAAAAGATCAGGGACTATTTCACTGATTCTGTTGTTCTGCTAAACTGTAAGTTCTTAAAGCCAGAATGCTTTATTCATCTCTCCATCTCTAGCATTGATAGTGCACAGCATAAAACAGACATTGAGAACATCATGCTGAACTAAAGTAGCTTCAAGATGAGTATAACAGACATAGTCCTCTATGAACAAGTGGATAAAATATTATCCTTGTCACAGGTACCATCAGTGTCTGCTACATCCACTTAGCCTCTGCTGCATCCATACAGCCTCTTGCTGGGCACACCTGTGACTCTCTCCTGAAGATTTACTGGGGTTATGGACACACACTTAGTCCACAAACATGGCAGACTGGAAGTCCCAGAGGGTTAATGGTGGTAATAGGTGGGGAGTTGTGGATAATGCCCCAGCTTCCTCACCTTTGTCGCGGATAACTGACGCATGTTCTTCCACGATTTCCCAGTGGGAGTGAGCTCTAAGCCCACATTGCTAACTGGCTTGATCATGTACATTTTATTATCTCCCTTGACGTATTTTTCCCACTCCTATATTTCCTAGGATTATCTCTCTAATAAATTAATTCAAATCCTTGTCTCAAAGTTTTCTTTCAGGGGAACCCAAACCAAGATACAATAGTAAGGGGAAGAGGCCTATTTCTGACCTCTTATTAGCAACAAATGCTGGTAGAATGAAGGGCCTGAAAGCAGGAAAAAGTGTACTAAAAGTTGCAGGGGTGATAGAAAGAGACAGATTACTTGGGGGGAGTCAAGATTGTAGGAGAACAAACTTGTGATGGCAGGGGACTCCCCATAAGGAAAGTCAAGTCATAGGAGACGAGCGAGGGAGATCCAGGAAGTGGCAGAGGGGAAGCTTCCAGTTTACGGTCTGGTAGAGAACAAAGGTTCAGGAAGAAGGGCATGTAGAATGGCTCGGTGACACATATCAGTATTTTTTGTGTTTTTATTTTTGGCTTATTCTATTTGAGGAATCACCTGGGGACACAGAGTGGGTCCTGAATAAGATATGCAGTATAATTCTGTGCCAGGATCACTATGATATACACTTGGGTGACACCCCAAATAGATTAACGACTGGATAAGACTGTGCAAACAATCTATCTGGCTCATTTGCTAAAGGAGAAAATCAGAAAGCAGAAAAGTCTAGTTATTTAGGCAGTGTCTTGTATTTTTAAGCATCCACTGAAAAGAGTTCAAAGAAGAAGCAAACAAAAATATAGAGGCAGAGATGTGGAGGAGCATAAGGATGAGATGAAAAAGAGTGAAAAGCATTCTAGACCAAGATGAAGATACTTTAATGCAGCAAAGAGATATGGGACATGGTTTAAATGTTGACAAGGCAATTAGATCGAGTTATGGTACAAAAATCCTTGGTCAAATGGGACACAGTTTGCCTAACACAGAATTATTTCTTTTCACATCCTGGATGACTGCCTCCATCAATTTGCCAATAGTGAGGCCAGATGAATCAGTCTCGCGTTTGGGCTAAGATAGTCACACCCTAGAAATGAGAGAATGGTGTTATCAAAGAGATGAACAGTCTTTCCAACTCATCACAGGACACTGTCTAGGCCCCATAAGGAACCTGATCACTGGGGGCAATTGAAGGAGCAAGGGAAGGAAGGCAAGAGAAAGACAGTGAGAGTCAAAGAAAGACATAGAGGGAAAGCTATCAGCAAGAGGTTTCAAACTAAATACATTTTGGCTGCAGCTATTTCCTTATTTATGAACTAAAGGGTTTGCATTTCCTTGAAAATACTGGACTGTGTGATCTCTAGTAATAATTCAATAAGATTCTAGATAAAAACAAAGATTTTTCATTTATCCTATCATTTAGTTAACTGAGAAAAAAATTTACCAGTCCATGCTCTTAGGTTTTGTGAATTATTTTCTCTTTTACCTCATTTTCAAAAACAATGAATTGCTCATCCACATCACTGCTTTCCTCTTGGCCTTCATTTAAAAATGATGTTTTAATAAAAAATAAATTCAAAAAACAAAAATAACAGAAAAATGATGTTTTGAAAAACACAGTTCTTGGTCACAAAAATGAAAAATGTCTAAAGCCAACAAGTTTCTATTCATTAATATTTCCTTGCATCACTGAACAAAACAGAATTTTCCCATTTCCCTTAAATTAGCAACCTGCAGATTCTCTGCAGTCTGACTGAGGCCACAGTAGCTATTTCAGCTAAGCCCCACTCTCCTGCAAATGCAAGGTCAGAGGGCCAGCCCTGCAGGTTCCTTTGCTGGAGGAGCTGGACACTCTCTCACCCCAGCTGGCCTTGGTGGTGCCGAGGGGACTCCTGCTGAGTTTCTTAGGAGCTGTGTTTGTCATTTACCTTTTCTCACACTGGCCTTACTCCACTTTGCTCCAGCAAGCAACTTTTACACAACTAGACAGCTAAGCAATTAGATTTTGGCAATTATAACGAAAGAGACTTCCCATATTCTCAGGAGACATTAAAACCATAAAGTAGTGGTCATAAGGACAACCATATGGTAGCTCACGTAAGCAGTGGTTAGTGGTCACCAGGAAACTGATGATCTATGGCAGCTGAATCATCAGTCTTTAGCTTCCTTCCCTCATCCCCACCCCCAACATGAATGCCAAGTGTCAAGACAAACAGAACTCCAGAAGAGCGACCCTTGAGTGGCTGCTCTCTAGCTACCAGAGTGTTTCATCTTTGGCGGGGGAAGAAGCTGGGGACAGTAACAGGAGCATGGCAGGGACTCCAGAGAACAGAAACTTACCAAAAACCTTGACCTTGGTGGAGCTCCTCAAGACTCTGCCAGGCCTGACTACAATGTGGCAAGAGAACTTCCGGCCATCATCATGGATTTGGACTGGAGAGAGGTAGAGCCCGTAGTCTGTACCTATCCAGACTCTTTCTTTAAGTAACGCCTAATTGCTGATGGGGTGACCTCGAGTGGTAAGTGTTTCCTGAGTTCCGTTATCCTCCTGCTGAGACAAAATGGTTACCAGCTTTGAGCCTCAGTCGTGCCAGCTCTGGACTAGGCATTCCACATGGAGTAATCCAGTTGTACTTTGTGACAATGGAGATGATGAGTGAAGAATTGAAATTAAGAGATATTGAGTATGTTACTAGAGAAAGTGTCATTAAGCTCAACTTTCAATTTAAAATATACTGTCATTCTTTCCTAACATGAATAGAAATTGCTGCTCTTCTGATTAAAACTTCTCCTTCATCACCTTCCATGAGCTGCATATTGACAGTGGGATTTGGGGGAGGGTACAGCCCTGGGAATTAATGTCAGGTCATAATTCTCATTTCAACTTCTGAAATCGTAATGCTAGGATATGTTCAGGGGGCTGTATCAGTTTTACTCATTAAATTTTCACTGAACTGGATGATTACAATCATTCTTTCTTCCCAGATTCCTTTAGAAAAGCTCTCATTTTAGCTCCACTTGGAATGAGGACTAGGATGAGGTAAAGAAAGACTCCTAAAATGCAAAGGTTAAGGAGGCACTCACTCAGGGTCTTATAAGTGCAGAAAGGGCACTGAAAGTGGGTAAATACTGTGCCCTTTGGCATCTTCTAGCCTCTGCTCTTATTTCTGTGTCTGTGACCTTCAAAGAGGACACGTAAAGATTCGGCTGTAAATGCTAATCTGAATTTGGAGATCAGAATTTAACTGGAGTACTTGGTTCCTCTAGTCCATATTCTTTTTTAGGTCTATGAAAAATGCTCCCAGCATTCTTGCCTTATCCTGAATTTCATGGACAAGGTGTCACGGTGTTGGTCAGTGTCAGTACATGTGCTGACTAAGGGTCTAGTGAGGAGGGGACTCTTGAGGGGCATAAATGTAGAGGAAAGTTATGACCTTATATTTATATTCCTTTATAACTCAGCATTTTCAACTGAGTGCTTTGAACACATTCTGATGCATAGCTTCTTTTCTGGAGATTCTTGTGCAGTTGTTGTGGGATAAGCCTCATCCCAGGGCACTTTTTTAAAAAGGTCCTCGGAGAAGCCAGGGCTGAGCACCACTGGTCTAATGCCAAACAATAGATGAATCATTACTTACAGGGGCTGGGGGGAAATGCAAGGAACTGAAAAGGAGAAGGCTGAACAAGGAAAGAAGTCATGAAACAATGAAAATGAAGGTCTGTGACTTGGAATCTCTAGTTCAAAAAATTATTTTCTGTATAGAAGAAAGGAAGCTAGGCGAGGGAGAGAATTCAAGTATGAGCTGGGAGCAGAATAGGAAGTGTAAACAGAAAGACAGACTTCTTTTATGGTTTATATAGGTATTTCCAGAATACACCTAGTAGAAACTCTTACATAAGACACCATTTTTATTGGCAACAGCTTTACTTGCAAATAGACAGATAGTACTGCTCTGGGTTGCTGTATTCCTAACAATAAAGCGTACAGAAAATTAAAGGGAGACAGGGGCCTCAGATTATATTCTGGAGAAGAGGCCCCAAAAGGGGCCCTAAGTATTGGGTGGTGACAGCAGAAGAAACAGGAAGGCATTTCACTCAGCCTCTGTGATCTGGAGGCCAGTACATAAATCCCCGATATATGAACATTTATGCTGTAAACTTTCAAAGATGGGAACATGTGTTTGCATGTTTAATCATGTAAATTAGTTCACGTGTCTGGTGTACATTGTCATGTGCATGCATTCTCTACAAGGGGTTGTGCTTTTGTGCACTTACTTTGTATAACTTACTAATGAAGACCTGATGGAACTGGAGGCCCAGAGAGAGAACAAAGAGACCAGAGGAAGAAGAAGAAACCAAAGAACCAAAAGGATTCATGACATGGGACACGGCAAGGGGACGTTCTTTATTTAAGGTGGCACTGTTAGCTCTTGAGGCACAGGACCCAGAGGTAGAACAGTACACAAAGGCTGCAGCAGTCATTTAGAATGCAATCCAGGGCTATCGTGTCATCTATGATCAGGAAAAAAAGAGCTGCTACCCGGACATCACTGGATCATTTTTTCAAAAGTGTAGATAAGATTGAATCCAGCCAAGAATGAGAAACTGTGCCATCATCAGGCGTGAGTGAAACTGCAGCTTTCTCTCCATCCCCTATTGCTGACAATCTTTCAGGTCTATCATCTCCCCCTTCTACTCCCTTCTCCAGTCAGTAACTCTTCTTGCCTATTCCCTTGATGCCAGCCCCTGTGTGCCAGCTGTTGCACTGTACTACTGTACTTTTCAAGGTACTGTCCTGTGAGATTGAAAATGTTTTTTTAATGTATTTGTGTGAAAAGTTATAGTATGGTACTGTATAGCTGACTGTGTTAGTTGGGTACCTAGGTTAACTTTGTTGGACTCACAAATTGGACTTATGAACACACGCTCAGAATGGAACTCGTTCATATGTAGGGAACTTACTATAATTAAGGAAGCAGGCTCGCCCTGCAGGTCCTTCAGTACAAGCTGTTTCACTGTTCTGGCTTTATGCAAGGGACTGTTTTTGTGAGAATCCAGAAGTTCAAAATGCTCGATCTTTTAGTAAATGTCTTGCCATTTGGAATGTTTCCATCTGTCACTTTGTTGTGGGAAGATAGGCAGTCAGAGGCTGAGGCTGAAGACTGGTGAGAATATGGCTTTTTCCTTATTGTGTATCTGGGAGTGACTGGCCAAAGTAGTTTAACTGATGGAGAAAAGATATTTTTTAAAGAAATCAGGCTTAGGTTTTTTTGCTTGTTTGGGGGGAGTTCGATTGTTATAGAGGNAAGACTGGTGAGAATATGGCTTTTTCCTTATTGTGTATCTGGGAGTGACTGGCCAAAGTAGTTTAACTGATGGAGAAAAGATATTTTTTAAAGAAATCAGGCTTAGGTTTTTTTGCTTGTTTGGGGGGAGTTCGATTGTTATAGAGGAGGGATTTGTCCCTTCATTGGGAAAGATGGATTTGGTTGCAAAGTGTCCCTGTAACCTATAACATCAGGAGATCCTGAGAGATTGTAGAGGCCCCAGATATGAAGGGATGGGGCAAGAACCTACATGTGAGCATCTGCTCTCATGGAGCAAATGAGAAGAGAGGTGACAAAAAGCAGGCAAACAATGAAATGCCTAGTGCTGAGAGAGGGAGAAGCAATACTATTATTGTGACTATAACTAAATTACTATAAATTACTATTACTAATACTATTACTATTTAGTATTACTGCTAAATACTATTACTATTTCTTTGACCACAACTAAATCTTTACATTATTAGTCATAGCTTAAGTTTATTTAGCACCTACTTTTAGGTGCTTTACCAAGTTCTTTCAAGTCTTATTTAATCCTTAAAACAATATGAAATAAACCAAGGTTAGGTAACTTGCTCAAAGGTCATAGAGAGAAGGTACTTAAGTCACAGCACCAAGAAAGGGACAAAAATGTCTCTGAGACGTTACATCTTAATAAAACCAAACCATCACAAAACAAATAAAACAATTTTGTGGATTACCTAGAATGAAAATCTAAAAGAAACTCCAGGAAGCCAGAGGTTTTTATATAAATGGGAGATCTTGGAGATGTGGACAGTTTGTTGATTGAAAGGAGTCTTTTATGATATGTTGACCTACCTTTAGCTATTTCAAATCCTAAAAGATGATGCTGTGAAAGTGCTGTACTCAATATTCCAGCAAATTTGGAAAACTCAGCAGTGGCCACAGGAATGGAAAAGATCAGTTTTCATTCCAATCCCAAAGAAAGGCAATGCCAAAGAATGTTCAAACTATTGCACAGTTGTACTTATCTCACACTAGCAAAGTAATGCTCAAAATTCTCCAAGCCAGGCTTCAACAGCATGTGAACTGTGAACTTCCAGATGCTCAAGCTGGATTTAGAAAAGGCAGATGAACCAGAAATCAAATTGCCAACATCCGCTGGGTCATCAAAAAGAAAGAGAATTACATAAAAACATCTATTTCTCCTTTATTGACTCCTTTGATTGTGTAGATCACAACAAACTGGAAAATTCTGGAAGAGGTGGGAATACCAGACCACCTGACCTGCCTCCTGAGAAATCTGTATGCAGGTCAAGAAGCAACAGTTAGAACTGGACATGGAACAACAGACTGGTTCCAAATCGGGAAAGGAGCACGTCAAGGCTGTATATTGTCATCCTGCTTATTTAACTTATATGCAGAGTACATCATGAGATATGCAGGATTGGATGAAGCACACACAAGCTGGAATCAAGATTGCCGGGAGAAATATCAAAAACCTCAGATATGCAGATGACACCACCCTAATGGCAGAAAGTGAAGAACTAAAGAGCCTCTTGACGAAAGGGAAAGAGGAGAGTGAAAAACTCAACATTCAGAAACCTAAGATCATGGCATCTGGTCCCATCACTTCATGGCAAATAGATGAGGAAACAATGGAAACAGTGACAGACTTTATTTTGGGGACTCCAAAATCACTGCAGATGCTGACTGCAGCCATGAAATTAAAAGAGGCTTGCTCCTTGGAAGAAAAGCTATGACCAACCTAGACAGTATACATTACTTTGCCAACAAAGGTCCATCTAGTCAAAGCTGTGGTTTTCCAGGAGTCATGTATGGATGTGAGTTGAACTATAAAGAAAGCTGAGCACTGAGGAATCGATGCTTTTGAACTGTGGTGTTGGAGAAGACTCTTGAGAGTCCCTTGGACTACCAGATGTGTATAAGAGACAGCTTCTAGCCTCTGCTCTTATTTCTGTGTCTGTGACCTTCAAAGAGGACACGTAAAGATTCGGCTGTAAATGCTAATCTGAATTTGGAGATCAGAATTTAACTGGAGTACTTGGTTCCTCTAGTCCATATTCTTTTTTAGGTCTATGAAAAATGCTCCCAGCATTCTTGCCTTATCCTGAATTTCATGGACAAGGTGTCACGGTGTTGGTCAGTGTCAGTACATGTGCTGACTAAGGGTCTAGTGAGGAGGGGACTCTTGAGGGGCATAAATGTAGAGGAAAGTTATGACCTTATATTTATATTCCTTTATAACTCAGCATTTTCAACTGAGTGCTTTGAACACATTCTGATGCATAGCTTCTTTTCTGGAGATTCTTGTGCAGTTGTTGTGGGATAAGCCTCATCCCAGGGCACTTTTTTAAAAAGGTCCTCGGAGAAGCCAGGGCTGAGCACCACTGGTCTAATGCCAAACAATAGATGAATCATTACTTACAGGGGCTGGGGGGAAATGCAAGGAACTGAAAAGGAGAAGGCTGAACAAGGAAAGAAGTCATGAAACAATGAAAATGAAGGTCTGTGACTTGGAATCTCTAGTTCAAAAAATTATTTTCTGTATAGAAGAAAGGAAGCTAGGCGAGGGAGAGAATTCAAGTATGAGCTGGGAGCAGAATAGGAAGTGTAAACAGAAAGACAGACTTCTTTTATGGTTTATATAGGTATTTCCAGAATACACCTAGTAGAAACTCTTACATAAGACACCATTTTTATTGGCAACAGCTTTACTTGCAAATAGACAGATAGTACTGCTCTGGGTTGCTGTATTCCTAACAATAAAGCGTACAGAAAATTAAAGGGAGACAGGGGCCTCAGATTATATTCTGGAGAAGAGGCCCCAAAAGGGGCCCTAAGTATTGGGTGGTGACAGCAGAAGAAACAGGAAGGCATTTCACTCAGCCTCTGTGATCTGGAGGCCAGTACATAAATCCCCGATATATGAACATTTATGCTGTAAACTTTCAAAGATGGGAACATGTGTTTGCATGTTTAATCATGTAAATTAGTTCACGTGTCTGGTGTACATTGTCATGTGCATGCATTCTCTACAAGGGGTTGTGCTTTTGTGCACTTATTTTGTATAACTTACTAATGAAGACCTGATGGAACTGGAGGCCCAGAGAGAGAACAAAGAGACCAGAGGAAGAAGAAGAAACCAAAGAACCAAAAGGATTCATGACATGGGACACGGCAAGGGGACGTTCTTTATTTAAGGTGGCACTGTTAGCTCTTGAGGCACAGGACCCAGAGGTAGAACAGTACACAAAGGCTGCAGCAGTCATTTAGAATGCAATCCAGGGCTATCGTGTCATCTATGATCAGGAAAAAAAGAGCTGCTACCCGGACATCACTGGATCATTTTTTCAAGAGTGTAGATAAGATTGAATCCAGCCAAGAATGAGAAACTGTGCCATCGTCAGGCGTGAGTGAAACTGCAGCTTTCTCTCCATCCCCTATTGCTGACAATCTTTCAGGTCTATCATCTCCCCCTTCTACTCCCTTCTCCAGTCAGTAACTCTTCTTGCNTTTGGAGAAGGTGATTTCTACCTGTAAACCTGATTAATCTTTTATAAAGGAAACTGAAATAAATGACTCAAAAAAGCCTTCAGAACATGCATATTTCTTATTTTCTTATGAAACACTTCAAAAACCAAATGTTTTATTTTTAGTTTGATCTATATAGGCATGCAAGGCTTACAATATACTTTGTAGTTATTAAATATCTATTAAATTAAAAGATAAACCCAAGGGTATTTTAAGAGATAAGAAATCAGCAAGTATAGATTTGTGGATTACAAATGTACATCAATAAATGAGTAAAATGAATCATTTCTAAAATAAGAGATAAACATTGACACTTAAGTATAGCAACTCTGACACCCCTAAATAGTCACCATCTTACCTAAAAATCTAGCTACCAATACATTTATTTTTTAGTTATGATGTAGACCATATATCAATTTAAGATTAGAAAATAAAAATAAATTGGACATCATTTGTTTATTAAGAATGGTTTGTGCAAAGATGGAATTAATTTCATAAGCTGGAAGTTACCCTTGAGAGTTCATGCACTATCCAAAGTCCTGAATTTACTACCTGTGAAAATTTCAGAATTTAGTATTGCTTGGAACTTACTTTTAAAGCCTGTTTTGTTGTTAATTAAAAGATTTAATAGCCTTGAAAATTCGGGCTTCTATTTGTCTACAAGCACAGTCCAAAAGTATAAGAGAATACCATTACCTTCACATAACTTTGAGGAAGAGAGTCTCCAGAAACACCATGAATTTCTTTTCGATACAGGATCCACAGGCTTCTAGAAGTTTCTACATACTTGTCTGTATTTGTGTGTATGTGATGTATATGTGATGTGTATGTGTATGTATGCTTTAAAACTATATTCTTATTAAAGGTGATGCAGGTGCTATCGCTAAGTCGTATCCTACTCTTTGAGACCCCATGGACTGTAGCCTGCCAGATGGCTCTGTCCATGGTATTTCCCAGGCAAGAATATAGGAGCGGGTTGCCATTTCCTTCTCCAAGGGATCTTCCAGATCCAGGGAACACACCTGAGTCTTCTGTTTGACAGGTGGATTTTTTACCACTGAACCACCTGGGAAGCCTACTAAGGCAGTAAGATATTTCATCAAGAAATATCTATTCTATGGGTTACTGNAAATGACAATTTAATCATTTGGATAGTCACATTCCTCTGCTTGGATAGCAAGAAGCATAATACCCTTTTATACTTTATGACAGTGTAGATCACAGAAGCTAAAGCAATAAATAAAGCGTACGAAGTGATCTAATCTATTTCTGCCACTGAAAGAAAGAGCAGCCTTCAAATATCCCACATGATTGAGACTCTCCACTACAGTGAAAAACTTCTAGAAGCTGAGATCAGTAAGCGACTTGGGAGGTCATTCAAATGTTTCATGAGTCTCACGGTCAGGACACTTCTTTATGTATAAAGTCAACCTAGCACACAAGAGTTTAAGCCTGCTACCCCTTGTAGAAGTCTGAAACACCTGCTCTCTGTTCCCTGTGTGAAAGCCTATCATAAACTGAAAGAGCATTTAAAAGCAAGCCCCCATTAGAGATCTTTCCAGCTGAATAATCAGTTCTTTTAACTTTCCTCTGTCTTATTCTCAAACCATTTTTGAAGCTTCTCTTCAAAAATGTCTCTAAAGAATTTTTTTTTCTCTTTAACCCTGAAGTTCTGAAATGAGCATAATTGCATTAACTATTAAAAGTTGCTGTTTTGTTTTTTATCTTCCCACTTCCCCATATTTGCTTTTCTTTTTCAATATAGTTCCATGTTGTTCATATTATGTTTCCCCTTCTCAAAAATTACAAAAATATTTTAAATTAGATATGTATATAATTAAAACCATTAATACTATGCTTTATTATGAATTATAAAGATCAAAAGCCTCCTGTTAGTGTAATATAGATTGTCTTTCTAACTACAGTAGCTCAGAGCAATGTAATCTTGAGTTCTTATATTCATTTCATATTGTTCACACCACCTTCATGTTAAATTTATTTTTTTCTTTTCATCAAACAATATACCTCTTTATTCTACTTTGACAGAGTTAAGAGATTATAGAATATATCTAGAAAGAGTTCATTTGGAGAAGGTGATTTCTACCTGTAAACCTGATTAATCTTTTATAAAGGAAACTGAAATAAATGACTCAAAAAAGCCTTCAGAACATTCATATTTCTTATTTTCTTATGAAACACTTCAAAAACCAAATGTTTTATTTTTAGTTTGATCTATATAGGCATGCAAGGCTTACAATATACTTTGTAGTTATTAAATATCTATTAAATTAAAAGATAAACCCAAGGGTATTTTAAAAGATAAGAAATCAGCAAGTATAGATTTGTGGATTACAAATGTACATCAATAAATGAGTAAAATGAATCATTTCTAAAATAAGAGATAAACATTGACACTTAAGTATAGCAACTCTGACACCCCTAAATAGTCACCATCTTACCTAAAAATCTAGCTACCAATACATTTATTTTTTAGTTATGATGTAGACCATATATCAATTTAAGATTAGAAAATAAAAATAAATTGGACATCATTTGTTTATTAAGAATGGTTTGTGCAAAGATGGAATTAATTTCATAAGCTGGAAGTTACCCTTGAGAGTTCATGCACTATCCAAAGTCCTGAATTTACTACCTGTGAAAATTTCAGAATTTAGTATTGCTTGGAACTTACTTTTAAAGCCTGTTTTGTTGTTAATTAAAAGATTTAATAGCCGTGAAAATTCGGGCTTCTATTTGTCTACAAGCACAGTCCAAAAGTATAAGAGAATACCATTACCTTCACATAACTTTGAGGAAGAGAGTCTCCAGAAACACCATGAATTTCTTTTCGATACAGGATCCACAGGCTTCTAGAAGTTTCTACATACTTGTCTGTATTTGTGTGTATGTGATGTATATGTGATGTGTATGTGTATGTATGCTTTAAAACTATATTCTTATTAAAGGTGATGCAGGTGCTATCGCTAAGTCGTATCCTACTCTTTGAGACCCCATGGACTGTAGCCTGCCAGATGGCTCTGTCCATGGTATTTCCCAGGCAAGAATATAGGAGCGGGTTGCCATTTCCTTCTCCAAGGGATCTTCCAGATCCAGGGAACACACCTGAGTCTTCTGTTTGACAGGTGGATTTTTTACCACTGAACCACCTGGGAAGCCTACTAAGGCAGTAAGATATTTCATCAAGAAATATCTATTCTATGGGTTACTGCAGCTTGGTCAACTATCATCAATACTTTTAACAGGGTAGGGGTAATTACAGTAACTCAATTTTGTTTTGTTTAAAAATCTTTGTCTCTAATTAATTATATTAAATAAGAGTGTTTTTAAATCTACAAGAAAAAATATTGATAGTAATTAACTCCCTTAATTAGACAATATACTTTATCATTATTTGAACTGATTTAAGCAAGATATTTAAAAACACATGGTAATCATCTAGGCACAAAAATTGTCAATATTTTAAATATCTTTTTTAAACACTAAAGAATTAAACTTTGATATTAAAATATATGCTTAAAATTTTATCATAATTATATACTTGCATAAAATTTTACAGATTCAGTGGATGTATTACAAACTTATCTAGAAATGTCAGAAATTTTGCCTTGTACGCTTAACGAATATTCCCTGAGGAGGAAAAACTAATAGGACATGTTCCTACCCAGAAATCTTTGGTCACCATCTCTTTGACAGACAAAACCCTGTTGCCTCAATGGTATCTCACAATCAAGTCTGAAGACAGAATTATTTTTTTAAATCTCTGAAGCTACATAGGCACATATTTAGGAAATGAAACTCTAATGTTTCCATGTTCATAATGTCATTGAAAAAATTTCTGGAAAACTTTACCACAATGTACTAAGATATAGAAACTATGCTTTGTTCCACGACTATTTGAAAACTATATTATTTACATGGCAATAAAGAAATACCTGTGAAATTTTTTGTGACGACAATCCACTCAATTATCTCTTTAAAAATGACAAAGGATCTTTCATTTAACTTAGACAAATACCATTATCATGTGTATCTAAATTCTAGCAAGATATCCATATGCTTTGAAGAATAAGGGGTTCAGGGTTTTTTTTCTTTGAAAATTATGGAGTTGATAATATTTACTGACATTTCAAGTAGTTTCCTTCAAAACAACATTATAGGGAGATAAAATTAGTTACTTCCCTATGAGGCTGAAATAACATTAATTTTCCAAGCAAAAGCTTGGAAAATTCATGCATGGCATTAGTCACTCCTCTAATAGGGATGCTATACCTGTATGGGCTTATTTACAACAACCTACATCACTGTATCACAATAATAAACCAACCGTTAGTGACACGCACAACGTCATCTTTTATGTGGAAACCAAGAAGAAATTCCAGCAATGAAAGATAGGAAAACTTTAAGAATAAATGCATAAGATCTTAATTTTAGAAATATATAGCCATGTATCTAACTTATTAACCACTGATAGTCTACTTAAACAGGGATAAGACTTCTAAATAATTTAACATTTTAGATAGCTAAACTATGAAAATAAGTGGAAAATCTTTGGGCTGGTAAATAAAATATTATACTAACAGCATGACTTTTACAGGGTTATTATCAAAAAAAATAGAGACAGCACACATGACTTAGAAACTGTGTGTAAAAGTATGGCTATTTATTTAATATACTTGAATTCCCCTAACATCATTCAGTTGCTTCTATGTCAAAACAAACAACAAATTAATAACAGGAATTACATGGTCATAAGAGGATTGAAGTGCTAACACTCTGAAAAGTGAAAGCTAACCACTAGTTTTCTGTATCTAGGGAAAAAAACAAAAACAAAACACTAAACAGGTTAGGAATCTAAGAATATAGACATCAGTATCAATAACTTATTGAGTGGGGTTGCCAAATAAATACAGATGGTCTAGTTATATTTGAATTTCAGAAAAAACAATGTATAATCGTTAATACACCCCATGCAATATTTGGGTAGCATGTATTTTTATTTGCTAAATCTGGCAACCCTAGTCTCAAAATATCAGTTACAAGATCCCACAAATGATACTAGTTATCACTTAGGAAAATATGCTATGTCTCCTAGAAAAATATTACACTATAGTCTCTAATTATTCCATACCACTGTGTCATATAATAAATTTTGTACATATTTCCATCTAAAATGATTTTAAAGTTAAAATAGAAGAATTCAAAAGGAGATAAAAATAAAATATAAAAATAAGTTATTTATGATTATACATGAATACAATCTTGTCATTTAAAATTTTTTGTATTATAATTAAATTTTAACTCTGATTTTGAGTCAGATACTTGTTCTGTGAGGTAGCTATAGCATACTTGATTGAATGTTCTTTCTTCTTTCCATAAGAAGTATAATTTTTAATTATTTATTCTAAAATTTAAACCTAAATATACATTCTCATTTCAGTTCTATTCTGGAAACTCATTAAACTACCTCCCTCTTGGCCTTTCAAATTAATCTAGAATAGGATAATTAGAGATTTGAAAACTGATAAGCAGTGAATCAAACTCAGCTTTAAAACATCACAAAAATGCTAAATTGCTAAAATAAGATTATTATCATGCTTGTTAAACATTAAAAATCATTTTAGTTATGTTCTAATTAAATGACAAGGTTTAAATCCTTAAACAGTTATATTACAATCCGTAACTATAAACTTTGTGTTTGATTAAGGTTTATCCTAATTACTATAAATATTTAACCACCCAATAAAAGTAAAAAATAAAAGGAAAAGTCATGTAGTACATTTACTATGTATGGAAAGTATCACAATGAACCTAGGAACAAGTTCAAATTTTAAATATTTAACTTTTGTTAAGGCCAGTAAGAGATTTTGGTTAAATGGTATTAATAATGTATATTTATATGTAGCATATCTATATCATTAATAAAATATGACTAGAGTATGAATGTACCTACATATCTGATACTAAAGTTCCCACAGAGCAAAATAAAAAATTTGCATCTTTGTTTAAAAAAAAGCATCTGAGATATTCTTTAGTTGCCCCAATGCCATAAAGAAAAAATTTGAAAATAACTTATGTAATAATGATGAAAAGCAAAAATACCAAAGATTTAAAAATTCACACAAAACCCCCAAAAGCCTACAGGAAAGCCAGAAAAATTGTCTCTAGCCATAGTTGTCCTGAATTATCAACAATTTCTTGCTCATACTTGTTTCTCTGTAGTGGATTGTGTTATATGTTCATGTATAAGATTACCTTAATTTTACTTAATGTTTATATATATATGTTTGTGAAGTATATGTGACAGGCAATTACAAAGATATAGACTAGTGACATTAGCAGTTGGTGATACTGAACTATGAGGATTAAGAGGTTATTAATTCAATCAGAAGAGAATAAATACGTAAGGCCAGAATAAAAGAACATGAAAATCATAGAAGGTTGAAGGATGATGAAATCCAGGACAGTGTATGTTAGGAACGGAAATGGTTATGTTGCGGGGAGTTGTTTGTTTTCCCATCCAGAGATTACTGTAATTATATTAATTTATGTTAACTGGAGAGATATCTAAATAACTAAGGAGAAATAAATGTACTTGCTTTTTTGGTTTCAGGATGTTTCATCTATTGATTCATTGATGTAGTCTAATAAGCCTTTATGGGTATTTACTTCACTCCAGACAAAGGTCTGGGTTTTGAGGCCTTAAAATAGGTACACATGGATTCTTATCTAAGAGATCTACCCCTCCAATAGCTTAACTAGTTTTATAGGATATTTTGAAAATAGCAATTACATATAAAACCTATAAGAAGTTACAAGGAGAACATATATATATATCGTTGTTTGAGAAGACTTCCCATTTAAGTAAAAGGAGTTGAATCTTGATTGATGAGTAGATGTCCAAGCAGACACAGTGGGGAGTGGATTTGTAGATGAGAGAGCATTCCAGGAGAGAGGAATGCCAAAGTATAAGGGCCTGGGAAAAGTGGTGTATAAAGGAGCCAGCAGTCATTGAATGGCAGGAAAGAAAAAATTCAGGCAGAGTTTAAACAAAAAAGCCCTTAAAGCGAATAAAAATGTGAATTGCTGCAGCCAAAACAGAAAGCATCTCAACATTCTTAAAGTGGAGAATATTACAGTCAAATGTTTATGGATGTAAATATATTCTCTAATTATTTGACAATGGAAGTCAAACAGAAAAGTAGAGGGGTTTTCATTAATTTTGATGAATTAGGAAGAAACGCCTGGGTTCAGGGAATGCAAAGGAAAGCATATTTGTGTTTTCTCACAGAGAAAAAGCAAGGATCCAGAGTTTATACTTCACACATCTGGAAATAGTTTGCATTCCATCACCCTAAATCTTCCAAAAGTGACAAAATGTTTTGCAGCCAAAATGACTGCCTGGATGTTTCGTGGCTGATAACTCAATTCTAAGCATAATTGTGACAGAAAAAAAGCAGTTTTATGAGCTGCTAAAAGAAGTCATTCTATCCCAACAACCTCAAGCTTCGGGTTCTATCAGCAGGAATAAAAACCAGGAACCTCTAGAAAAGCATCGGACATTTTTTTTCTCACAAATTTTGACAAAGACAAACTAGGCTTATAAGGATCACAGACTGATATTAATCATATATAAGATTTATATTTGATTTACATAAAGATTTTGGTGAATATTTTTTTAAAATAAAATACTGCTTCAGGGTTTCTTTTTTCATAGAGAGACATTCACAAGTAAAGTAAATCACTCCCTAGAAGCATCTGGTCTGCAACTTACAGAAATCGTGATGACACAGGGACAATTTTAATCATGGCGTTTTATAACATATTTAAAGTGATTAAAGTTCTAATTGTTGCTGCTGTTGTTTACTGGCGAAGTTGTGTCCAACTCTTTGGGACCCTATGGACTGTAATCTGCCAAACTCCTCTGTCCA
The DNA here is from genome assembly GCA_006410675.1 of Oreotragus oreotragus. NCBI lineage: Eukaryota > Metazoa > Chordata > Mammalia > Artiodactyla > Bovidae > Oreotragus > Oreotragus oreotragus. Next base: position 652,603 of record SJYX01012838.1, on the reverse strand, counting down.
TGGGATTTCCCAGGTAAAAATAGTGGAGTGGGTTACCATTTCCTTCTCCAGGGGATGTTCCGGACACAGGAATCAAACCCATGTCTCCTGCATTGGTAGGCAGATTCTTAACCACTGAGCCATCTTAAAGGACACATACATTAGATCAAATATTTCCTATGCAAAAGTAAGTTGTTATATCTCAACCTACTAGTATTTTCAGTTATCATCTTTCCCAGTGTCTACTTTTCATGTCTAAATATCTTAATTTAAAAAAGAAAGCACATTTGTTTTTCACACCATCTCACAAATGTGAGATTTGCAGATGCAATCTTCTTCCAATCATCCAGTCTCAAGACTTGAAACCTACCCTTTAGCTTAGTCACTCAGTCATTTCGGACTCTTTGTGACCCCATGGGCTGTGTAGCCCACCAGGCTCTTTTGTCCATAGGGATTCTCCAGGCAAGAATACTGGAGCGGCTTGCCATGCCCTCCTCCAGGGGATCTTCCCAACTGAGGGATAGAAACCCAGGTCTCCCACACTGCAGGCAGATTCTTTACCTTCTTTACTGTCTGAGCCACTAGTGAAGCCCTGAGAATTATCCCTGATAACTATTAATACGTCCATTATCTTTTATTGTTACATTTAGAATTCTAATGCTATACTTTTTTTCCCCCCAAATTTCTCTAATCCTTTCATTTTCTTTCTCCACTGGGCTCATATTACCACAAAGTTAGAAACTGCAATAACTCTCTGTTAGTATAACACGAAAAATTAAACCTCATGCAACAAATCCATGCTGACTTCTTTCTAGTGTCCAATTTCTTAAGCCAGGGATTTAACAGTGAATTAGTTAGAGGTGTTTGTACTAGAATCAGATGCCAACATACACCATGGGCTGGCACCCCACCATCTCTTTTTTCTTAATTTTATAATCTATAAAATGGGGACAGTAAGAATACCTATTTTAGTTGGCTGTTGTAGGATTTAAATGCATTAACGTCTGAAAAGTTCTTAGAATGATGCCAGGGGCATATTAAGTTCTTAACAATTGTTAGCTACTATTACCATCGGTATTATCATTCAAATCATGTCTGAATTTATCCTAAACATGACTTTCAAACTTAACTTCCAATATTCATTCTGGATTTCATTTAAAGATTTAGAAACCTAGAATATTCAGTTCATAATTGTTTGCTCTCTAATCCCATACTTTTCTTCATGAAAGTCTGTACTTTTTGTTTATCAGGTAAAAATCACATAGTGCTCCAATATTGGCCCCAAAAGAGAATTCTATAAATTCTTCTTTGATTACACTCTAAGATAGCAGCCCCCAACATTTTTGGCATCAAGAATTGGTTTTGTGGAAGACAAATTTTTCCATGGACTAGGGTGGAGGAGGGTGTTTTACATTTATTGTGCACTTTATTTCTATTATTATTACATCTCCACCTCAAATCACCAGCCATTAAATCCTGGAGGTTGGGGACCCCTGCTCTTAGGGATGTTTCCCAAAGATAACCAAAGCCACTTTATTCTAACAAAGTAAAGTTAGAACATAGAATCATTGAGAACCATTGCATTTTTACAGACGATGCTTAATACAGTTGATAGTTTAATATCATTCACGAATATATTAGGTGAAAAAAAGGTAAATCTATTTTAAAATGTTATTTCTTTCATAGCTGGGAAACAGCACTATAAATGCAGGAAAATTTCACTATTTTATAAAAAATAAGAAATTTTTATTTTCATAGGAGCCAAACATAAAAAGAAATAAGCACATATGGTGCATGCAACTGGGCACCTAACTACAACTTAGTTGTTAGGCCCCTTGCTTTCTAGGAAAATAATGATATCTATGGGCCTCCCTGGTTGTTCAGATGATAAAGAATCTTCCTGCAATGCAGGAGACCCAGGTTCAAATCCTGAGTCAGGCAGATCCCCTGGAAAAGGGAATAGCTACCTACTCCAGTATCCTTGCCTGGAGAGAGGAGCCTGGTGGGCTACAGAACATGGGGTCTTAAAGAGTCAGACACCAACGAGCAACTAACACTTTCACTTTCATGCGAAACTGAAGTGGAAGGCTGCTGCTGCTGCTGCTGAGTCGCTTCAGTCACGTCAGACTCTGTGCGACCCCATAGACGGCCTCCCACCAGGCTCCGCCGCCGCTGGGATTCTCCAGGCAAGAACGCTGGAGTGGGTTGCCATTTCCTTCTCCAGTGCATGAAAGTGAAACGTGAAAGTGAAGTCGCTCAGTCGTGTCCGACTGTTCATGACCCCATGGACGGCAGCCCATCAGGCTCCTCCATCCATGGGATTTGCCAGAAGACAAAAAACAGAGAGAATCATAAAATCATGAGAATTATACTGGAGAGAGTCCAGTGAATAAGCCATAAACAAAAAGTAAAATTTGGGCAGCTTTTTCAGGCATTAGTCAAAAGGGCTTAGGACATCATTTTCTAGTTCTTTCTGACTTTGAAAGACAAAAGTATAAAAACATAAATATAAGGCTGACTGAGAGAATCAAGTTTACCAGATAACAGGATTTTAAAGAAGAAAAATGAGGTAGGAAAAACTTTGAGCTTCTGTGTGTAAAGACTGATTTATGGCAGACATAGATACCTAGTATATCTTATAGAAAGACCCACTTTTCCACACTAATAGACTCTTTACATTCACTTTGTGTGATAATTTTAGGGCATATGTGTCTCTCACCCAGAGCTATCAGAACTCTTTGGAATAACAATATCCTGCCCAAGGCCAGAATTTACTCTAAAGGGTTAGTACAATTGTCAAAATTCAGATAAATTCAAATTGGATATGGCCATCTGTTTGTATCCTTTTTAAATTTTTTTGACTTGAAAATATATGTTCTTTATTTTTCTGCAACATCAAATATATTCTGCTGCTTTCTGTATGAAATACAAATCTGTTGTTCCAAAAAAGAGTATTCTTTGTCAGATTATGTTTATTGTTTATTGTACATAATCAATATCTTCACTCACTGGAAATGCAGAAGTTAAGTAAAATAATGATAATATGAAGTGTTAAAAATTATAACCATGCTTTGTGACTAACATCATTATGAAACAGATAAACTTTAGTATTTGTGTGCATTATGCCTTTGGTTCTCTTCTACACATTTCATTGGTTTCACAGATGAAAAAGAAAAATAGTCACACTGTACTTTTAAAGCATATGTATTATTTGAAAGAATACATACTGCAGATGTAAAATAGTGATATATCATGAAAAGAACATTTGGAGTCTGATTTTTCTCTGGGAGTAAAAGAAAGCATAATTAGTTCTATTTCAACCCAGAATTTAAATTTTCTCCATACTCAGGCTGATGTCATTGTTCCAATTTTAACTGAATATATGGTTGCCTTGAACACTTAATGAGTGCTTCCTTTGGGCCAGGCACTCACTGCTTTAAATATGTTAAATAATTTAATCTCCACAATGAGCTTTTGAGGATCTATGTCACAGATGAGGAAAATGAGTTCCAGGAAGGTTAAAGAAATTACAGAGGTCACACAGCTAGTAACAGACTGGGTCAGGATGTGAACCTTGGCAGACTGGCTCTCTAACTGGAGCTATTAAGTACACCTCACTTCTTGACATGAGGATCAGAATAAAGATCCACTCTTGTAATTTTGTAGAAAGCTAAGGGTCCAAAGGAAATACATGCATACTTTTTAGTGGCTCAGAGGGTAAAGCCTCTGCCTACAATGCAGAAGACCCGGGTTCGAGCCCTGGGTCAGGAAGATCCCCTGGAGAAGGAAATGGCAACCCACTCCAGTACGCTTGCCTGGAAAATCCCATGGACGGAGAAGCCTGGTAGGCTACAGTCCATGGGGTCGCAAAGAGTTGGACACGACTGAGCGACTTCACTTGAGAACAAAATCAGAGAATGATGTCTTGTGAAATTAACCATTCCAAACTATCATATAGTCAAAATGAATAAAATTAGTGATGCTTAGAAAACTCTGTCCTGAAAATAATGACTAGTATTTTTAAAGTACTTACTAAGGACACCACAGGCTTTCCTGGAGGCTCAGGGGTAAATAATCCACCTGCCAATGCACAAGACACAGGTTCTATACCTGGGTCGGGAAGATCCCCTGGAGAAAGAAATAGTAACCCACTCCAGCATCCTTGCCTGGGAAATCCCATGGACAGAGGAGTTTGGTGGGTTAGAGTCCATGGAGTCACAAAAGAGTCAGCTACAACTTAGCAACTAAACAACAACCACAAAGACACCATAAAGAACGAAGAAAACTTTTCATTGGTATTGTAGTATGCCTCAGATTGGTTCATTCATTTTTCAAAATTATTTCAAAGAAGGATTGTATGAGGTATTATGAGGTATGGAGTGGAAAGATATCAATAATTAAAAATGCTTTTTGCATGTTTCTAACACGGCCCAGAGTAAATGTCACTGAGATGACCCAAACTCAGTTTTTTGATCTGTGCATGAAGCATAGTGCCCTTACAGAGTGAGGATGCCCAAGACAGTGATCACCAGTAATAAAGCTGATCGGATGCCCTTTACACATTTTTCAACCAGAGTTCTTATAATATTTTCCCCTGGATATCTTCCAGGAGTACTTCAGTTGATTCAGTTATTACATATTTTAAATTATGATATCGATCCTATTTTCACATCACTCTGATGAGTTCACAAGCCAAAATCATTTTCATATTTGGCCAGTCTTCAGAACATTCATATAATCTAGATCTAGGGCAAACAAAACTGAAGACCACCACGCCCATGATATAGTAGGTCTTCAATAATAAGTTTTCTTGAATGTGGGTCACGCAGTTTGGAAAGACCTGTTTAAAACAGCTGGTTAAAAACCTTTTTACAGTTTTAAATGGCCGTGGCATTAAAGAACAGTATTACAAACAAAAGGACCTATGGATGTCTACCCCTCAGAATTAGAAAGTAGTTGAAATATGAAAAACTTTAAAAGATTTTTTAAAAGATATAGATTTAAAATTAATTTCAAAGCAATAGAATATGCCCTTTGTGAACTGCATTAAATGTTCTTTGTTTAAAGTGAAGGCAATATTCCCTCATACTAGATACCTTAGCATACTTTTTATGAGCATTCAGAAATCACAATTTCTATGAAGAATTCCTATAAACATTCCTACAAAATTCCTCCAAACTCAAAATAATTTAAGTTCTCCAGGATGGTGTTTCTAGATTTCGGGCTCAGTTTTTAAGTACGAGATGAAAATGAAATTATTCAACGTCAAGTATTTTCCTAAAACCAATTCTAAAGTAAACGTGCATTTAAAAATGTATACTTTTCCCAGTAACATTTAAATAGTCAATATTTTGTTATAATGGAGAAATAATTATCTTCCCATTATTTCATAATATAATTTTAAAATGTATATTTCTCAAGTCTTCAGCTTAATTCAAGTTCAAAGGAGTTAAAATTCACTCCATTTTACCAAAAAAAAGTCATTGCTACATTGTCTAATACTAAACCCCCTTTACCTATATAAAACTGAGTGGATTTATATAATCATAAAATATTTTAAAATAATTTTAAAATTATGTACTATAACCTGAAATTCATAGAGCTTATTTTATCACCCTCGACTGATGAGAATAACTATCACCTTATTTCATCTTCTCATGTCTATATTAAATAGGCATTCAATAGTAGCTGCTACTATTATTAAATCTAGCATTAATGTTTAGCTAACACAATTCTCCTTTATTTTTCCTTTCTTAAGTGTGTAATGAATTCATGCTTCCACATTACCATGCTAATGCTACATTTTAATTTACTCTCCAAAATAATCAACCCAAGATATAATGATTATATATAGCCTTGCTATATCTTCCAAAATAATTAAGAAAGCATATATCACTACTAGGTTTAAGGAGAGTAGGCAACTTGATCTTGAATCACTAATGCTGGCTGTTTCATTTTATTTGTGAGCCACTTCATAGTAACTAACACCAAGAGTTTTCCTTAAAATTGTTCAACAGAGGAAAATATAATACCTAAAGTAGAAAATTCTTATTATAAGAGAAACAAGCCAACTCAATGAAGCAAAGATCAATATTTGATGAAGTAAGAGATTTAAAATATTTAAAATATCTTCATATATTTGAAATCTATAGCCATGGGTTCTTTTAAAAAATATTATTATATAATATGAAGTCTTAAATCTTTAAGTCATAATACATACATTTAATAGACAAACCCAATGGTATTTATTGCACATACATAAAATAGACATTTTCATACTCAGATTTTGCATTATTTTCCCAAGTTTCCTTCTAAAACTATGATTTCTTAATTTCTGTTCCTAGACATTTAATCATTCATTGCAATTCCAGGTGTGAGAGGGGAAAAAAAGGATTTAAGAAACCAAATATTTCCCTTCCAAAATTCCAAAGTAGAAAAGATAAGAAGTCATCTACGTAGAAACAGGAAGGGAAGGAAATATATAAAAGCACAAGGCTTTCTCAACTGCCTTTCTTTTCCCCCTAGTAAAATCGAGCCTCATGCCCTCACTCCTTTCAACCAGGCCCAGTGTTAGAAAAGCATTCTGTGGGAATGCATCACAGGACTAGAAAGTGCTATTCCACCAAATCACAGTTGGCATATGCATACGTTTGTAGTTTCTAAAGCTTTCTAGGTAATGTGTTTCCATATCTCTCAGGAGCAAATACCAATGTCAGCGTCAGGATATTTACCATAACATGTCATTTAAATCTCTCAGGTTTCAATATAGATCTATTTTTTTCTTCTTTTCTACTCTCAATAAAGACAGATTAACTGATCGCTATCTTATCTGTCATATTTGTTTAAACACTTAACATTTGCTTTGTTACCGATCCCCTTTTCTTCTCAATTTGCAGTTCTTCAAACCTTTTAGACTCTCTTTAGATATGCTATTTTCTAAAATGTTAATCTCTTTACTTTATCAGAATCTCCTTTAAGCATCTTGGTCTCTAATTTGCCACGATCTTCTAATCGAGACTCAAAGAAATGTGAAACAGAGACATTTCAATTTTTCTACTCTGTTGTTATAATCTGGTATTCAAGTCAACATATTTAAATATTTGTTTCTGTAAAACATCGCGAAGTTAACGGAAGATTATGTTTCAGTAAGAAGATATAATGAGATGTATCAAGCACTTAGAAAATATTAGAAGTGCTAAGAACTCCGAAGATAGTAAGAGAAATATCCAAGGAGAATATACCCTAAATAAATTGTCTATTTGGCTTACACACTGATATACTTTAGCTATATTTGCTTTCCCTATGTTATCAGAGAGAATAACTAGCTATTATATTCTATACTGTACTATTTATTCAAACTATATAAAATTTTATAACTGGAAAAATTAATCTTTGGCTAGAGCCCGGGACAAAAACTAATCTTTGGCTAGGTAACCCTGTGAGTGGTAGTAACTGAAAGGGGACAGAATGGTGGACTTTTTGAGATGCTAGTGATGTTCTGGCTACTAGAGTCAGTACTCAGTTAATGTGCTTCCAGGTGACACAGGAGTGCTCCCTTTCTGAAAACTTCTTGAGTTATCCATTTGTGATTTTTGTACTTTTCTCTATGGGTATGATGTGCATGCCATGTCTGTTCAATATACATATCATATATTAATCAAAGTTTTAAAATAAAGGTGGGTTTCCATCAACAAACTTGACTTTAATCATGAATAAAATTAATTATAAATGCAAATAAGAGTTATGAGAAAATTATGGAAGTTTGAACAATGACCAGACAATGAACAATAGCAAGAAAATTTTTAAGGAGAGTATTCTTGTGATTATGCTAAACTTTAATAAACCTGCTGAAATAGTTATGGATTAAACAGGAGGGTTTCTGGATTTGCTTTTCAAAATCTGAATGAAGAGGAAGTATATTAGCTTTTGGATGAAACAAATTTGGCCGAGAATTGGTAATTGTTTAAGCTGGAGAATGTGGAGAGTTTAGTAAACTATTCTCTTTTTTTTTGAAAAAGCTTGAAATTATCCATCATTTCAAATGTTTAAAAACATAACTTAGTAGAATGTATGGGTTCTACATAATATTGTTCTCTGTTACCATTGTTCTTATCAAAATGACTGAGCTAAGTCAAGAACCCCGGGAGAGGGTGTTTCCTGCCTGAGCTGACTGCTTTTGAAGTGAAGTGAAGTCGCTCAGTCGTGACTCTTTGCGACCCCATGGACTGTAGCCTACCAGGCTCTTCCGTCCATGGGATTTTCCAGGCAAGAGTACTGGAGTGGGTTGCCATTTCTTTCTCCAGAGGATCTTCCCCACCCAGGGATCGAATCCAGGTCTCCTGCGTTGCAGGCAGACGCTTTACCGTCTGAGCCACCGGGGAAGTCTAATATATATTCCCCCAGGACAGATCTAGATTCATGACCTCCAGTGCAATTGTCTGATGACCAATTCTATGGTAAATAAAGCTTAAAGCCACATTACTAGTCACTAGCGAGGGGATTAGTTCTGGCATCAGATTTCTTAAAGATGTAAAGTACAATAATTCTATAGGTCAGTCTCTAGGTTTTCTACATATTTCTAAAAATAAACGAATAGCAACTGTCAAACTATAACATTAACTTTCTTATCTGAGGACCTACCACCATTTCAATTAAACCTACATGAGAAGTATTTTATCTTAAATACACCACCAAGTGTACATCATCAAGACATCTGGCTACATATACTTTATCTACTGTTGCCATTTCTGACTCAAAAACTTTCTACTGTATGTTGCCCTTTGAGAAAAAGCCCAACAGTGTTTAGTTAGGTATGAGAGAAGCGTCCTACCCTATTTCTTTACCCAGGATGATTAACAGTATAACCCAGGAAATATACATTTGATATTGAGTTTATTTTATGTATTACTTTTAGGCTTAAGTTTTTCTTATCTTTCAAAACACTTATTTTGGAAATTTCTGACAAAAACATTTACAAATTTGCTTTTTATGGAATAATACAGTAATCATCCAAAATTCAGCTGATACATAGTTACTGGCATATATATGAATCTTGGAATATTTGATGACAAACTTATGTCAATTTTCTACTTTTTTCTATAACACAAGTGATATTAAAATATTGTGTGGGATTCTAGTCAACATGAACATTAAAAAAGAAAAAAAGCCCTACTGATTACAACACTTTTACAAGCAGTAAAAATAATGTCTTCCTTATAATATCGACATCTATTTTCTCTACAGAGTCATGGTTAATTTCGTTACATGACATAATATGAACTGGTCTTCAAAAGTACAACTAGTAGTTTAAAAAANCTGCCTCCTGAGAAATCTGTATGCAGGTCAAGAAGCAACAGTTAGAACTGGACATGGAACAACAGACTGGTTCCAAATCGGGAAAGGAGCACGTCAAGGCTGTATATTGTCATCCTGCTTATTTAACTTATATGCAGAGTACATCATGAGATATGCAGGATTGGATGAAGCACACACAAGCTGGAATCAAGATTGCCGGGAGAAATATCTAAAACCTCAGATATGCAGATGACACCACCCTAATGGCAGAAAGTGAAGAACTAAAGAGCCTCTTGACGAAAGGGAAAGAGGAGAGTGAAAAACTCAACATTCAGAAACCTAAGATCATGGCATCTGGTCCCATCACTTCATGGCAAATAGATGAGGAAACAATGGAAACAGTGACAGACTTTATTTTGGGGACTCCAAAATCACTGCAGATGCTGACTGCAGCCATGAAATTAAAAGAGGCTTGCTCCTTGGAAGAAAAGCTATGACCAACCTAGACAGTATACATTACTTTGCCAACAAAGGTCCATCTAGTCAAAGCTGTGGTTTTCCAGTAGTCATGTATGGATGTGAGTTGGACTATAAAGAAAGCTGAGCACTGAGGAATCGATGCTTTTGAACTGTGGTGTTGGAGAAGACTCTTGAGAGTCCCTTGGACTACCAGTCCATCCTAAAGGAAATCAGTCCTGAATATTCATTGGAAAGACTGATGCTGAGGCTGAAACTCCAATACTCTGGCCACCTGATGTGAAGAACTGACTGATTTGAAAAGACACTGATGCTGGGAAAGATTGAAAGTGGTAGGAGAAGAGGACGACAGAAGATAAGATGGTTGGATGGCATCATCAGCTCGATGGACATGAGTCTGAGTAAGCTCCGGGAGTTGGTGATGGACAGGGAAGCCTGGTGTGCTGCAGTTCATGGGGTCACAGAGAGTTGAACACAAAACTGAACTGAACTGACCCACCTTTGGTGACAGATGTCACAGAATACACCTCAGCTCTCTCTTGATAAGAATGATTCTAGGGCATTTGTTCTATAAGAAAGATTGGGAGGGGATCTTGCACAGAATCTTTGTTCTTGGCTGTTTTTCCTTTCTTCTTCTGATAGTTTCAAAAATACTAATGTGCGTGAGCACTCAGTCATGCCTGACCCTTTGTGACCTACAGTCGGCTCTTTGCAGTCTATAGTCCACCAGGCTCCTCTGTCCATGGGATTTTCCAGGCAAGAATACTGGAATGGGTTGCCATTTTCTCCTCTAGGGGACCTTCCTGACCCAGGGTTCGAACTCCTGTCTCCTTCATTGGCAGGTGGATTCTTTACCACTGAGCCACCTGGGAATCCCTAAAATATTAATAAATATTTCTAAAATGTCATGAAATTTACAACTTGCTGGACCCTTAGAATAGAATGAGGACTGTAGATGGAATTAGCTAGTGTATAGGATACACCCACACGAGTCCTAACACTCAACAAATGTTCAGTTACAACCTGAACTGGATCAGCTTGCTGTGAATTCATGAATATTTACTCTCTCCATGGTTAAATTAAAGAATTATGGAGAGTGCTAAAATGAACTCTTTAAAAATTACTTTCTAATATGTATTGAACATAGGTACTGTGTTAAGTTAATCACCACCTCACAATACCACCATGGGGCTGGTACTATAATTATAATAAAATTATAATTGTGTTATATAATTATCCCTTCCTGTGGATGACAGAACTAAAATCAGGCTGGGCAACATATCTAAGGCTGTATAGAATTCTTATACAAAAGGAAAAATGTGTGTCCTTATGTGCACTTAGCAAAATATCCTCCCATATTTTGACATATTTAACAGTGGGAACAGTCAATAAAAACTCTACAGTTTAACCTTTGAAAACTGATTTCATAAAGTCAGGCATTGTTCAATCTTTTCTCCTGTCCTTGTCAACCTTCATGCCTGTGGCCCTGAAGGGGCACCATGCCACAAAGACCCAGGAACCACAGGCTGATTATGAAAATCCTGTTCCTTGAAGAGCATAGCAGGGTCTCATAACAAACAGAAGATACCTCGCCTTTATGTAAAAATTTGGCATTTTGTTTATCATGGATTTTCCGTAAATTCTGATACTTGAAAGTATTGTGATTACTGGTTTTTGAGGGGAACTTCCTTAAATTTTGCAGCCAAGGTGAAGGCCCTACTCACTTCACCCTAATCCTAGCTCTTAGGTCACACTGCTAGCAAATGCAGATTTGAAAACAGGATTTGAATGCAACAATCTCCCTCTAAAAAAGCCATGCTGTTAATGACTTTGCTTCACAGAGCCTCAAAAAGTCCTTGACATTTCTGCTGAGAGTCTGTTTGAGGAGAAGAACAAATTCACAAGAAAAACAAACAGAAAATCAGTACCCATAGAAGGAAAATAAATGCATAAGGAAATAATAAGCAGGAGTTGGATAAAATAATTAGCATGATGAGGGCTGTAAGGGGTCATATTGAATCATGGAAAATTTTTCCCGAAGGTCTCTTAATGACCTGATAAACCCTAAGATAGTTTGCATAACGGTTCCTATTTTCAGTACTGGACTCAGAGTTTTCAGTGCAGAAAAGAGACCATGGTGCTATTTGGTTTAGTGAGGTTACCTCATCTCTGGGCTGCCCTGAGCTCCATGTCAGAGCAGGCAGTAGTGGCCACAGCGCAAGGCAGGTGCTGAGTGTATAGAGCCCATTCAATAAATTCTGTGAACTGCATCGATTGATACTTCTTTATCTCCTAACTGCTTCTTATCTTCACTTTGCTCTATTTACTCCCCATCCACTCAGTGCTATCAAAGCAGGCTGCCTGCAAAGTCCCCATGTCCATTTTATAGAAATCTACAACAATATTTTTTCCAATCAACACAATTGGTTGTCAACACTTTGTAGGCTGGCTAACACTTCGATTTTGATTATGGTGAAAGTAGCCAGGGTCAGCTTCCATCAGACAGAAGGTGACAGCTTTCTTCTCTGAATCGCTAGGTTTCCCATAGGCATGGAAAAACAGTATTGTTTACAGTGTGCGTGTACTGTCCCTTCAGTCATGTCAGACTCTTGTGACCTCATGGACTGTAACCCACCAGGCTCCTCTGTCCAAGAGATTCTCCAGGCAAGAAGACTGGAGTGGGTTGCCATGCCCTCCTCCAAGGGAGCTTCCTGACCCAGGGATCGAACCCACAACTCTTATGTTTCCTGCCTTGGCAGGTGGGTTCTTCACTACTAGTGCGACCTGGGAAGCCCATTTTGATTTTCATTTACATGTAAAACATTATAAATAGTAAAGAAGAGAGTACAGAAAAGATACATTTATAGAGAAAATTTTAAAGAAGCCTCTAGATTCTACTTGTATGCCTTTATCATTAGTATTGAACTGTTTCTCACTTTCTTTTCCTGATTCTAAAGAGAAAAGTCATAGGTTTCTCTTTATTCATCAAGTTTGGGAACAACCATCCCTCAACATCTCTCCACCCTGACAAAGGGGGTGCTGCCGACGTGTGCTCACAGGTCCCAGGGTTTTGGTGAAATACATGTCTGCTGTTTGTTGGCTTTAATTATCCAGCTCAAAAATAACCTAAGAGGTTTTTCCAGGTCCATTTAGTCAGAATCAAATTATTTTCCCTCCATGTTGCTATTTTACATCTTTATTAAAGTTGTATTTCATGGTAGGAAACATGTCCAATACAGGTTTCTATCCCTGTAGGACCCAGCACTTAAAACAGATTCACATATGTTTGTTAGACTGAACTGAAATTTATACTGTGGGAAATCAGGATGATAGTTTGGAATGAACATAGAACATTAGAGGGAATTGAGAAGCTCCCAGAATAACCCTGCAGAATTTCGCTGATGACTGCAGGCTCATGCCCCAGGACATAAACTGGGGAGAATATCATTTGTCCTCTACAAACTGCATCCCATCTAAAAACACACATTCTGTGACTTTTTCGTCATCACATCATGCACACGGACCCCCAACAGACAGCCTCTGAGCTTACTTAGTTACCTCTTGTCCTACAGAAATGTCAGATACACAGTTTGTACCAGATGCCTTTCTACTTCAGTGTAGTCATGATCTTGGAATGTAAAATTCCAGAACGCAAGGGATCTGCTCCATGGACACATTTAACACAGTCTCAGCATGGGATCAGGGAAGCACAGTCAATATTTTTATGATAACTGAAAATCCCAATAATTACCTTTCCCGTGAAGGTCATTAACTGAATTAGATTTTATAAAATTCCACATACAGAACATGGCTTTTGTTTTCCAGTGACTTAGATTAAACTAATTTTAGTCTGTCAAATTGTTTCCAGGGTTTAACGCAGCTCTTGAAGTGGGGAACATTCTGCAGCTCCCCTGTTACTGAGTTCGATATACCCTTATACTGGGTTTCTACCCTCCTGAGCTCATCTTCATCATCTCTTTGTAACCTTTTCTAAAAGTCACATTATATCATATCTGTAAGAATGATTGGTTATCATTATGATTATTACTGCTGGCTTAACAAGAGACTGAAGTACTAAAATATGGATTGAGGGGATATTTATATCCTCTGCAGACTTATAACAGTCATGACATACAGAGCTGTAGTTTATTCCTTAATAATGGAAGATTAGATGATTTCATCTCAGACTTGCTGAATCCCACAGCGCTGGCAGGGTGGAGGACAAATGTAAATCAAAGGAGCAAAAAGATTTCAACATTTAAAAGGGAAATGCACAGTTGGAATTTAATCAGCATATTTGCCAATACAATGTTCCCTTTGAAAAGAAGTTTCTTTCAAAAAGATTCCTCAAGTTGTCTCAATTATGATGCATTCTTTAAAGTGAGAGCACAGCCTGAGGTTTCAGTAGAAGTTTAGGACTCACTCTCTCACTGTGACCTTAGATGCAATCTCTCCATCCCTTATTTATCTCAGATGTCTTGGCAGGATTCAAAGATAATGCTTACAGAGCCTTCTTAGTTTCTTTGAAGACAATTGTTAGAGGATGTCTTATTAGTTATCATTTATACTTAGTGAGCTTCTCATTAACTAATCACACAGCCAGCATGAGGTTTAGTGATCACCCATTTAATAGGAAGCCAACAAATACCATTCAACCATTTATTAGATATTTACTGAGCGCCTATAGTCAAGGCAATATACTAGATCTAGGGATTTTAAAAATGACTGATGCAACTTTTTGCCCTGGAGAAGTTCAGTGTCATAGAAAAGACACAAGCTGACTGAAAACTTTAACAGTTTCTTGGAAAAACAGATTAGACCCTCTTCAGATAAGACAAGGATACTACAGATCAACTTAATATCCTGCAAAAATCTCTAAGTAAAGCTTTATTAAATCTTAGTCTTTTTGACTACTATTAAATATTACTACCCCTATTGATAGTTAATTAGTGATAATTAGGGTGGAAAATTTTTGCCCATTGGTGGAAATATTAATAATGTAAACTAGGTATAGATACTGTATTTCCATTATAGTAATGTTTAGTACAGCAGGTTTCTGTCTTCTTGAGAAGATCTCTATTCTTAATTTTTTTTCCCATACTATTAAATATTACTACCCCTATTGATAGTTAATTAGTGATAATTAGGGTGGAAAATTTTTGCCCATTGGTGGAAATATTAATAATGTAAACTAGGTATAGATACTGTATTTCCATTATAGTAATGTTTAGTACAGCAGGTTTCTGTCTTCTTGAGAAGATCTCTATTCTTAATTTTTTTTCCCTAAGAACCACCTTGTATCACATTAGTTAAGAAAAACTGACTTTTTAATGAAGGGCATAATGTCAGGCAGGAAGTCTTAGATTTCAGCAACCAAACCATAAAAAGGGGGAGGATACATTTTTCGACATGGTAAACAGACACTGTAGCTTTTAGGACAGTTTGAGAAAGGCATTTTATAATGTCTTTTGATCATACTAACTATCCAAAAAAATATCTAGACAATAAAAAATTATTAGTAGGTTATATTTTAAATCTCTTTGAAAGTCAGTTATTTTGGATTTGGCACATCCTCAGAGAAATCTTTTTACATGAAGGGTCAGTTTCCAAGACGGTCCACAAAACTCTACTAACTTGTAACATAAATGATCAACCATGCAAGCACAGTATTTTGCAGATGGTATCAGCTGCTATACTCATGGACATCTATTAGTTATGTAGGAATTTTAAAATCTTGTGTTTTCATTTTGATGAAGACCTGAAAAATTAATATAGTCATATTCTGGATTATCTGGATCATCAACCCCACCCATTTCATGATTCTCAAAATTGTGGTTATGGTAATCATAATTGTGTAAGGCTTGTGTTATCAGCTGATTTAACAGTAGTATTAGACGTCCACTCTATATATTGGTTAATAGCTGGATGCCATTTGGTTGACTTGCCTTGGAAAATTTCACATAAAAATCCATATTTCTGTTTTGTTTTATTCTTGTAAATCAGAAAACATAGCTACCATAGGCTTGATTTTTCCCGAAGGTCTCTTAATGACCTGATAAACCCTAAGATAGTTTGCATAACGGTTCCTATTTTCAGTACTGGACTCAGAGTTTTCAGTGCAGAAAAGAGACCATGGTGCTATTTGGTTTAGTGAGGTTACCTCATCTCTGGGCTGCCCTGAGCTCCATGTCAGAGCAGGCAGTAGTGGCCACAGCGCAAGGCAGGTGCTGAGTGTATAGAGCCCATTCAATAAATTCTGTGAACTGCATCGATTGATACTTCTTTATCTCCTAACTGCTTCTTATCTTCACTTTGCTCTATTTACTCCCCATCCACTCAGTGCTATCAAAGCAGGCTGCCTGCAAAGTCCCCATGTCCATTTTATAGAAATCTACAACAATATTTTTTCCAATCAACACAATTGGTTGTCAACACTTTGTAGGCTGGCTAACACTTCGATTTTGATTATGGTGAAAGTAGCCAGGGTCAGCTTCCATCAGACAGAAGGTGACAGCTTTCTTCTCTGAATCGCTAGGTTTCCCATAGGCATGGAAAAACAGTATTGTTTACAGTGTGCGTGTACTGTCCCTTCAGTCATGTCAGACTCTTGTGACCTCATGGACTGTAACCCACCAGGCTCCTCTGTCCAAGAGATTCTCCAGGCAAGAAGACTGGAGTGGGTTGCCATGCCCTCCTCCAAGGGAGCTGCCTGACCCAGGGATCGAACCCACAACTCTTATGTTTCCTGCCTTGGCAGGTGGGTTCTTCACTACTAGTGCCACCTGGGAAGCCCATTTTGATTTTCATTTACATGTAAAACATTATAAATAGTAAAGAAGAGAGTACAGAAAAGATACATTTATAGAGAAAATTTTAAAGAAGCCTCTAGATTCTACTTGTATGCCTTTATCATTAGTATTGAACTGTTTCTCACTTTCTTTTCCTGATTCTAAAGAGAAAAGTCATAGGTTTCTCTTTATTCATCAAGTTTGGGAACAACCATCCCTCAACATCTCTCCACCCTGACAAAGGGGGTGCTGCCGACGTGTGCTCACAGGTCCCAGGGTTTTGGTGAAATACATGTCTGCTGTTTGTTGGCTTTAATTATCCAGCTCAAAAATAACCTAAGAGGTTTTTCCAGGTCCATTTAGTCAGAATCAAATTATTTTCCCTCCATGTTGCTATTTTACATCTTTATTAAAGTTGTATTTCATGGTAGGAAACATGTCCAATACAGGTTTCTATCCCTGTAGGACCCAGCACTTAAAACAGATTCACATATGTTTGTTAGACTGAACTGAAATTTATACTGTGGGAAATCAGGATGATAGTTTGGAATGAACATAGAACATTAGAGGGAATTGAGAAGCTCCCAGAATAACCCTGCAGAATTTCGCTGATGACTGCAGGCTCATGCCCCAGGACATAAACTGGGGAGAATATCATTTGTCCTCTACAAACTGCATCCCATCTAAAAACACACATTCTGTGACTTTTTCGTCATCACATCATGCACACGGACCCCCAACAGACAGCCTCTGAGCTTACTTAGTTACCTCTTGTCCTACAGAAATGTCAGATACACAGTTTGCACCAGATGCCTTTCTACTTCAGTGTAGTCATGATCTTGGAATGTAAAATTCCAGAACGCAAGGGATCTGCTCCATGGACACATTTAACACAGTCTCAGCATGGGATCAGGGAAGCACAGTCAATATTTTTATGATAACTGAAAATCCCAATAATTACCTTTCCCGTGAAGGTCATTAACTGAATTAGATTTTATAAAATTCCACATACAGAACATGGCTTTTGTTTTCCAGTGACTTAGATTAAACTAATTTTAGTCTGTCAAATTGTTTCCAGGGTTTAACGCAGCTCTTGAAGTGGGGAACATTCTGCAGCTCCCCTGTTACTGAGTTCGATATACCCTTATACTGGGTTTCTACCCTCCTGAGCTCATCTTCATCATCTCTTTGTAACCTTTTCTAAAAGTCACATTATATCATATCTGTAAGAATGATTGGTTATCATTATGATTATTACTGCTGGCTTAACAAGAGACTGAAGTACTAAAATATGGATTGAGGGGATATTTATATCCTCTGCAGACTTATAACAGTCATGACATACAGAGCTGTAGTTTATTCCTTAATAATGGAAGATTAGATGATTTCATCTCAGACTTGCTGAATCCCACAGCGCTGGCAGGGTGGAGGACAAATGTAAATCAAAGGAGCAAAAAGATGTCAACATTTAAAAGGGAAATGCACAGTTGGAATTTAATCAGCATATTTGCCAATACAATGTTCCCTTTGAAAAGAAGTTTCTTTCAAAAAGATTCCTCAAGTTGTCTCAATTATGATGCATTCTTTAAAGTGAGAGCACAGCCTGAGGTTTCAGTAGAAGTTTAGGACTCACTCTCTCACTGTGACCTTAGATGCAATCTCTCCATCCCTTATTTATCTCAGATGTCTTGGCAGGATTCAAAGATAATGCTTACAGAGCCTTCTTAGTTTCTTTGAAGACAATTGTTAGAGGATGTCTTATTAGTTATCATTTATACTTAGTGAGCTTCTCATTAACTAATCACACAGCCAGCATGAGGTTTAGTGATCACCCATTTAATAGGAAGCCAACAAATACCATTCAATCATTTATTAGATATTTACTGAGTGCCTATAGTCAAGGCAATATACTAGATCTAGGGATTTTAAAAATGACTGATGCAACTTTTTGCCCTGGAGAAGTTCAGTGTCATAGAAAAGATAACTTTAACAGTTTCTTGGAAAAACAAATTAGACCCTCTTCAGATAAGACAAGGATACTACAGATCAACTTAATATCCCGCAAAAATCTCTAAGTAAAGCTTTATTAAATCTTAGTCTTTTTGATTACTATTAAATATTACTACCCCTATTGATAGTTAATTAGTGATAATTAGGGTGGAAAATTTTTGCCCATTGGTGGAAATATTAATAATGTAAACTAGGTATAGATACTGTATTTCCATTATAGTAATGTTTAGTACAGCAGGTTTCTGTCTTCTTGAGAAGATCTCTATTCTTAATTTTTTTTTCCCTAAGAACCACCTTGTATCACATTAGTTGAGAAAAACTGACTTTTTAATGAAGGGCATAATGTCAGGCAGGAAGTCTTAGATTTCAGCAACCAAACCATAAAAAGGGGGAGGATACATTTTTCGACATGGTAAACAGACACTGTAGCTTTTAGGACAGTTTGAGAAAGGCATTTTATAATGTCTTTTGATCATACTAACTATCCAAAAAAATATCTAGACAATAAAAAATTATTAGTAGGTTATATTTTAAATCTCTTTGAAAGTCAGTTATTTTGGATTTGGCACATCCTCAGAGAAATCTTTTTACATGAAGGGTCAGTTTCCAAGACGGTCCACAAAACTCTACTAACTTGTAACATAAATGATCAACCATGCAAGCACAGTATTTTGCAGATGGTATCAGCTGCTATACTCATGGACATCTATTAGTTATGTAGGAATTTTAAAATCTTGTGTTTTCATTTTGATGAAGACCTGAAAAATTAATATAGTCATATTCTGGATTATCTGGATCATCAACCCCACCCATTTCATGATTCTCAAAATTGTGGTTATGGTAATCATAATTGTGTAAGGCTTGTGTTATCAGCTGATTTAACAGTAGTATTAGATGTCCACTCTATATATTGGTTAATAGCTGGATGCCATTTGGTTGACTTGCCTTGGAAAATTTCACATAAAAATCCATATTTCTGTTTTGTTTTATTCTTGTAAATCAGAAAACATAGCTACCATAGGCTTGCCATTACCTGTGGTGGTGACGGAGCTGGGCAGTGGCTGTTTCGTATAGACACACTGCTTCTCTCATGGACGTTTTCTATTTGTGTTTGATATGCATTAAGCGTTTGTGTTTCCCAGTCCAAGCAATGTTGTGTATTTTCCAGGATGTGGTAGTAGGGTTCTGGGAAAAAAAGGGAGTCTATGCCTCTGCACGTGTTGTGTGTAAACAAATAAGTATGAGTAGGGGCTTCTGCTGGATCTGGCTCCTCTCCAGGGCACCATCACACTTTTTTCTTTCTGTTATCATTGTTGAGTATACAGCTTGAAATATAAACTAACCTTTAGGAACTATTTTCTAAGTCACTGCATTCAAAGACCCAGGGGCTTGGTGAGTTGGAAGGAATCCTGGTGTCCTCCTTCCCTCCTCCAGACATTAACTCAACCTTCACATAATGCTTGTCTCTTATCCAGTGTGCTTCCTTCCCTATTATTACTTGTTATTCATCTTCACTTCATTAATATTTAAAGATCATGGCCATTATTCACTGAAAAGGGCAACACTTACCACCAGCCATGCAAAGGTGAGCACAGATGAAATTTCTAAGGAGGTGTTTTGAAAGCATGGTATTTCCAGAGTCCCATTTATCTCTATTTCTATTGTATGGTTGTTTCTCCATTCTTCTTGTGCCACTGTAACAAAACATAAAGAGGGAAAGACATGGATCTCTGATTAGTCTGTAAAGTGTTTTTAATCCAAGAAATGAGAACAGTTTTAGTATACAGATCCAACTATCTTCAGGGTACACCTATGAAGCGGACCCCACCACCTACAGTCCTCATTGTGTAAATTGCATAACAGGGTCACTGAGAAGCACAGGGTTGTCTATCACTGAATAACTACAGGGAAACTCCCCTAACAGAATCCAACTCACAGTTCAGTACATTCTTCTGCTTTAACCTCAAGTTGGTGCGTTAGTCTTTAGATCATATTTCCTGGATTAGGTAGAATATAAAACATTATAATCTGGCCTCCATTGTCTTTTAAAATTTTTAATAGATAATTTTTTTAAGAGAAGGTTTAGGTACATAGCAAAATTGAGTGGGAAGTACAGTTTCCATATACACCCTGCCCTCATGCATGCACAATCTCCCCCATTATTAACATACCTAACCACAGTGATGTCTTCATTACAATCAATGAAACTAGATCAAACACATCATCACCCAAAGTCCATATTTTATTTACATAAGGCTCACTTTTGGTGTTGTACATTCCATGAATTTTGACCAAAGTCTGATATATATCCACTCTTGTAATATCATATAGAATAGCTTCACTGACCTAAAAAGCCTTTGTTCTCTGCCTTTTCATCCCTTCCTTTCACCAAATTTCTGACATATGCTGATCTTTTCACTGCTTTTATACCTGATTGTCATTTTAGAGCTTACAGATATTTCTCCAAAGAAGAAATCACACAGAAAAACACATCAGGAAACTCCAAAGAAGCATGTTTAATGAATTATTTTCATTTTTAAAGTGATATGAGATAAAATAGTTTTATAGTCTCTCTTTTGGGGAAAGTTATATACATATATATATACATTTGTGAGTAAACTATAATATCAGAAAATAGTTTATAAATGACAACAATTCTATCATCTTAATATCTTAAGGTCAGGAA